>PVKC010036056.1:0-13317 GCA_004027635.1 Crocidura indochinensis
GGTCTGTCCTAGGCTAGCGCAGGCAAGGCAGGCACCTTACCTCCAGCGCCACCGCCCGGTCCCCCATTTTCTTAATTCTTACGGTGCCCCTGCTTCAGACCCAATTGGCCAGCAGTTGTATTTTGGCAAGTGGAGCCACTAAAGTCATCTACAAATTTTATTAATAAAATGTGTCTAGGAGACGGAGTGGTGGTGTGGAGCAGTAAGGCATCTGCCTTGCCAGCTCTAGCCTAGGACAGACTGCAGTTCGATCCCCCAGCGTCCCAAATGGTCCCCCAAGCCTGGAGGATTTCTGAGCGCATAGCCAGGAGTAACCCCTGAGTGTCATCAGGTGTGCCCCCCCCCCAAAAAAAAAGAAGAAAAGAAAATGTGTCTAATGTTGAGGGAGTAGTTTCATTTTATCTTTAGTCTTGTGGACACAATAATAAGAAATTCATTCTCAGCCCAAACCAAAGCTGAATCTTCTCAAGGGGATTCCTATTCCAAGTCTCAGAACTTGGAATCTTTGGTTTTGGTTGGCTTCTTGGAGCACTCAAGCAGTGTCCCATAATTTGGTTTTGACTGACTATTTTATAATACCATTCCTAATCCATGCTGGTGCTTCATTTGTTCATTGCTATTGGGAAAACATAAAGAGATAGATGAAATAGCAGATTGCTTTAAGAGTAATAGGAAGTATAAAGAATATGTAGTTATTAAGATGGTATATCATTTTTGTGTACAACTTCACACCTATTCAAAATGTATCACACTTACCACCAATATGCTAGTATATGTCTACCACACTCCATTGAACCCATTCTAATTTATCCTTTCAACACACTCTCTAACTGGTAATCTCAGAGATATGATCAGAATTCTATGGTAAGGTTTTATTGTTTGCCTTGTTTACCACATATACTCGAGTATAAGCCGACCAGAGTATCAGCTGACCCCCCTAATTTTACCCTGAAAGTTGGGGAAACTTAATGACTTGAGTATAAACTGAGGTGGAAAATGTAGCAGCCACTGGTAAATTTGAAAAATAAAAATATATACCCAAAACAGTTACAATAACTGAGGAATCGGTAGGTTAAATTTTTTCAATATTTATTGCTAAAGAAAAACTGTAAACACGCAACAATAAATTTAAAAAATTATGTTCTATATAAAATCTTTATTTAAACACCATGATTGCAAGCATGTTTGTAGTTGGGTTTCAGTCATAAACAGAACACCCCCCTCACCATTGCAACATTCCCACCACCAATGTCCCCCTCCCTCCTTCTCAACCCTTGCCTGTATTTGAGACAGGCATTATACTTCTGTAACTCATTCAGATTGTCAGGATAGTTGTTAGTGTAGTTATTTCTCTAACTACACCACTTCTCTTTATGGTGAGCTTCATATTGTGAGCAGGTCCTTCTGGCCCTCATCTCTATTGTCTCTGGGGATTATTACAATAATGTCTTCAATTTTTCTTAAAACCTATTGATGGGTGAGACTATTCTGTATCTCTCTCCCTCTGACTTATTTCACTCAGCATAATAGATTCCATGTACATCCACGTATAAGAAAAGTTAATGACTTCATCTCCTGACAGCTGCATAATATTCCATTGTGTATATATACCAGTTTCTTTAGCCAACTTTAAAACTTTAAAGTGCAGAAAACCATAGCTTAACAAGTAATCAAGCTACATCACAAAGGTTAAAATCCTTCAAAACTAATTACTCCTCATTTGTATGTCCACACAGCTTCAGTTGTATCTGAGGTGAGGGTATCAGCATAAACATTGTCATCATCACTGAGTTCACAGATATCATCATCAATGCTGTCGGTCTCATACAAAGCAGAGAATATTGTGGGTGAAATAATTCAGTGGTATACAGTTCAGTTGAGCCGCCTACCTCTTCAGCTCAGCCGTGACTTGTGGACTGAACTGAAACATCGCCTCCTCCAGCTCATGGCAGAAGATGACTGGACAATCAAATAATCTGTATGATCCAAGTATGAATGGTACTTGCTTTGCCAGTTTATATGCCACATATGAATGAGATGATCTGCCATTTATCTATTTTCCATCTTAATTATTTTGTTTATCATTCTAATTCATCTATGTTCTCTACAAAAGACGAGTTAATTTTTCCCACTGCTGTATACTGTGTGTATGTGTGTGAACTACACACACTGAACTTTACCCACTCTGGTGATTGGGTACTCTGATTATTTCCACATCATGGCTTTTAAAAATCCTTTAATTAACAATATACTTAATATTCTTCAATTATATATGAGCATGTGTTTTATAGAAATGAGGTGGAATACTTGGGTGATATAGTATATATATACATATATATGTATATATATATAGTTTTTAATGGGTAAATATCCTTGATAACTCATAGTAATTTTCTCAAATGCTGTCAGGTTCTCATATGCTTGCAAAAATATACCATTCTCCAAAAATGACAGTCTATATTGCTTACCTTTATAATCTAAATATACAGTGCTTTTCTCAATTTCATGTTCCTCTACCTTCCATGACTTCTCCAGACAAGTAAAATGAGTTGAAAATAGCCTACTATATGAGAAGCCTACATAAACACATAAAATACTATTATAAATTGGTAAACATACATGCACTAGGATGTTAATATACCTCAATTTCATAGGAACAGAATCTTCTGTGTTTGATATGTTTCCAAATCTATATAAATACAAAACTATGTTATTTAGCCGTTAATCTATATATTTTTACTTTATTTAAAATGCATCACATAGTTGACAACAATACATTTGTTTCCAGATGAATGACAGCAAGTTTACTAAATAAAAAAATAGAAATAAAAAGTATAAAGAGAAGAAAGTTTAAAAAAATAAAGAAAAAAAAACTGGGACCGGGCGGTGGCGCTGGAGGTAAGTAAGGTGCCTGCCTTACCGCGCTAGCCTTGGACGGACAGCGGTTCGATTCGATATGGTCCCCAGGCCAGGGGCGACTTCTGAGCGCATAGCCAGGAGTAACCCCTGAGCGTCACTGGGTGTGGCCCAAAAACCAAAAATAAAGAAAGAAAGAAAGAAAGAAAGAAAGAAAGAAAGAAAGAAAGAAAGAAAGAAAGAAAGAAAGAAAGAAAGAAAGAAAGAAAGAAAGAAAGAAAGAAAGAAAGAAAGAAAGAAAGTACAGTAGCAAGCACATTTGTGAAAATTACTGTATCTACAATGAAGTTATTAATACAATAGCAGAAGGTTTAGTCAGCTCTTGTTAACTGTCCATTCTATTAAATTGATGTGTTCCTATAGGGATGACAACATTAAACAAATGAACTTGTCCAGAAATTCAAATCCCTGTTTCTGAAACTGCAGCTTTTAGGGATATGTTCTCAGCTGCCAGGCTTCCCAGAATAAGGAAGATACTGGGATGTGGGGGAATGCATACATTCACTCCAAGAAGCCATTGCACCCGAAGTTTGATCAGAGTGGTGTCCCCAAAGGAAATTATTGAGGGATGATGAGGCAGAGCCATCTGGAAAACAGTGATTTTGGATTATGGAGGCTGCAGGTTTGGGATGGGACTTTACCCCTCTCCTCCCAACATGGCCAGTTTTCTGCTGCATGGCCAGTGTACCCGTGGTTTTTTAAATGGCTTGTTTACAATTCATTTGAGAAAAGAGTGAGTCTATGAAGCTGGCCCAGGTTGAACATGGTGGCTGTGGTTTCAGTTGTCAGGTTTCCCCAAAAAAGGAAGATATGGGGGAGGGTGCCTGCACTCACTCCAGAAAACTGGTGATATCATTTCCCCAAACCAGCATACCTGAAGTTTGGTCAGGAAGGTGTCCCTGAAGGGAATTTTAGAGGGTCAGTGATGAGGTGGGGTATCAGGGTAATAGTGATTCTGGGTGATGGAAACAGCAGTTGTGGCTTCAGCATGTAGGTCATTAGCCTGCCTTTTCCTCGCAAGATGGCCAGCTTTCTGCTGCATGGCTGCTGTACCAATTATTTTATGGCTTGGTTTACATATTATTTGAGAAAAGAATGAGTCTTTGGAACTGGCCTACTATGCAACTTCATTTGTGCATGTAGTCACCTAATCTGTACCTTTTATTATATCCTCTTTTTAACAGAAGAGTACTTTAATTATCTCCAGTCACAAAGCGATATGGGAATTTGGAGTGCAGTTGGATATTTTTAGCTAGATAATTTAAATGCAAATAATTGAAGTCTGACTAAATGAAAGTCACATAATCAGAATGCATATAATTTAATTTCTACTGCATTCATTAATTCAGTGTGCATGTGAGAAGGCTTCTTGATGAGCTGTCACAGCTCAATAAAATATAAGCCAATTAATTTTTTCATTATCTTACTATTACATCAACAAAAATGAAGTGTGCATGATTCTATACACATGCACTGTGTTGTATAAATATATATGTATTCAATCAAAATGCAACGAGTACATTTTTGTCATAATCTACATCTTTTTCTTTTTTCCCTTATCTTCTTCAGGGAAACGTCGTTCATCAGAGCAAACTTGTAAATGGCTTCTTCTACTGAGTACTTGATCTGCCCTGATATGCATGCCTCAATGTTCTCTGAGTTTGGGAGCTGCTTCTGTGGAACTCTTCCAAACTCTACCAACACTGGTCTACATGAAGGTGATTATTCATGTTGAGAAACGGTTTTAGATGGAAGTTCTGGAACCTGTACTAGCAGAACATTATTATTCTGAAGTCTTTCTCAGCCACACAAATTCTATCTTTTCTGGACAAAGGAGTTTTTCGTTGTCAAACACATGCTGTTGGTATGGATACATATCAGTGTAAGAATGCCAGTAGTCCTTCTGAAGTCTATGATCTCAAACTCAAATGCTTATGAACTTCTACTTCTGTTCTTCTGGAAACATCTTCAGCACAGAATAAGGTGAAGTGGCTGCTCCAGATATGAGGCTGGGTTGCTGGGCTGGTGACACTGGAAGCAGTGATTAGCAGAGTTTGCGGATTCAAAGGCTCTACAGCAAGTGCCCAGTTGCGCACCCCAGCACAGCCTTGCACTCTCTGTGCATGCAGCACCCTTCTTTTTATATCCTTTAATAAACATAAATGTTAGCTGTTTCTCTGAGATCTTTGAGCCACTGTAGCAAATTCATGTAATCTGAGGAAAGGATCATGGGAGTTTACTTTTTAAACAAGCAGAATATGAAGTGTTGGTGACTTGGGCATCTATTTTTTTGTAATTGATATCTGAAGTTCAGTGAAAGCAATATTATGGTGTGGAACTTAGTTTTAAATTGTGGGTTATGATTTTACCTTAAATATATAGGCATAATTAAATTAAGTAATAAGATTTTTATCTGGTATTGATTGTTGTATGGGGAGCATATGCAATTTATCAGAATTGACAGAAGTGAAGTCTGGTTTATGAGTAATAAAGGAAATACCTGAAGGAGAAAGATAAAAAGGGAAAGAAATTTTTCATACAGAGGTCGAAAGTATTGGTTTTAATATCATGTATGGTGTTTTTCAAACCCAGGCCTCTGGCAAACAGTATATTTGTACTACCCTCATGCATAACAATAAATGAACTATATCCTATTGTTACTGACTTCTTAGCATGTCTTCGAGGTTTATTCATATGTTAGTATATATTAGTATTTCCTTGTTTGCATTTTTTCTATTATGCTTTGATCAAACCCAGAGCCTCACATGTGCAAGGCAATGTCATGGCATTGAGTTACATCCCCAGTCTACATATGTATGTGTCTCTAACTGTCTAGCTATCTATTCATCCATTCTTCCAGGTAAATTGAAGTTAGGAATATCTCAGTCCTTTGATATTATCTTTATATCTTGAATCTTTTAAGCAATTCTCTCATGGTAAAGTTTAATATATGCCAATATATGAATATTTAATCTTCTCCACCTCGTCGGTATTTAAATTATGACTAAACTGTTGAGTATAAAGTGGTATCAACCTTTTGTGGGCTGGAGAGATAGTACAGTGGGTAAGACAGTTACCATTTTACACATCTAGGACAGTATATAAATGTATCAGTATCCCTACATCCTTTCCAATATTTTTAAGACAAAGGTTGTTCCACATTCCAAGGGTGCTCAGTAATTACTCCTGGTACTGTACTCAAGGATCATTTTTTGGTAGGCTGGGAGAACCATATGGGTTGTTAGGAATCAAACTCATATCTCCTGTGTGCAAGGCAAGGAAATTACATGCTTTGCTATCTATTTAGATCTCTGGTTTATTTTTAAAAATTCTTTCTGAAGCAGGAGAGATAGCATGGAGGTAGGGCGTTTGCCTTGCATGCAGAAGGACGGTGGTTCGAAATCCGGCATCCCATGTGGTCCCCTGAACCTTCAGGAGCGATTTCTGAACATAGAGCTGGGAGTGACCCCTGAGTACTGCCAGGTATGACCCAAAAACCAAAAAAAAAAAAAAATTAAAAATTAAATAAAAATTTTTTTAAAAAGTTCATACTCATAAGCCTTGTTGCTCTAAAGTAGTATCCACTTTGATTATGCTTTGTATTTTTCTAGTAATTTATGTTATTTAACATCCTTAACATCTTTTCATATGCCTGGTTACCGGGATTCGAACCGATGACCTTTGGCATGAAAGGCAAATGCCTTACCTCCATGCTATCTCCCGGGCCCCTTAAAATTCTTTTTTGCATTTTAATTGAACTGTTGTGATGTTCTTGAATTGTAAGAAAGCATTATATACTCTAAATAGTAGACTGTTAGATATATTTCCATTCTGTGAGTTATTTTTTAAATACTTTGGTTTTAAAAACGTCAGTTATCAATTTGCAATTGCAAATTTGAGCAAAAGGTACAGAGATTTTACATTTTTCCTATACCAGCACATGCATAGCCTCCAACATTTTTATCATACCCTATTATAATGGTACATTTGTTGCAAATGATGACCCTGCTCTCACACATCACAATAACTCAAAGTTCAATTTACCTAATGATTCAAGTTTGCTTTTGTACATCTTATATGTTTGGAAAAGTATAGTAATAACGTGGTCTACTTATTATAGTGTCATACAGAGTATTTCCCCAGTCCAATTCGTGTGCAGAGTGACCACTACCAACTATCATTGTCATAGTTTTCTACCCTAACTGCACTTCTCAGTGTATGTGTCAAGCCTCTTGTGATGAACTGTCCTCCTGGCCATTGTCTCTGGATATTATTGCCATACTATCTTTTTATATCCCACAAATTAATGTGATCATTCTATATCCCTCTCCTTCTGACTCATTTTGCTCAGCATAATGCATAAAGAAACTGTGTATTTTGCCTGCCATCCCACTGCAACCACCAATCTGTTTGACAGTATTCATTGTTTCACCATTTCCACTGTATGTAGCTGAAGGGCAGGTGCTTGCAAGATTCACATTGCTTTCAGAACTAGCAGAGTGACTGCAATTTTATGTTCCATACAAAGATAAAAAATATTGAGTTAAAGGGAGTAAAGTAGAATAGAAACTGAGAGTAATTTAATGAATTATGTGGTTCTTTTGTTGGTAATATTCGTGCCCAGGGTGGTTAGAACACAAAGTGTGCGTGATCTGCTGCCCAGCTGGACAGTATAGTCCTATCAATCTCACTAATGCAGCCATCAAACTGTACCTGATACTCACTTATCTTCACAGCATGGAAGCTGGTTCCTACCACCATAATTTTCAGGGATCTGTGATTGCCAGGATAAAGCAAGGTCATGTTCTTAGCTGGAAAAAAGGCATTTTCTATTTCCACTTGAGTTTAGGTTCTTTGTCATTACGCAGCAAAAATTGTTTTTAATTATTGTAATGCAAAATAGTGAATTAATATAGTGAAATAATTTTGGTTGTAAGGATATAATAATTCTAAAGAGATCATGGACTGAGAGGGAAAGAGAAGATAGTCCAGATAGTAAAGGAAATTTTGTACCATTAAACAATAGTACAAATTAAACATTGGTACAGTTATACAATGGTCTGGGGCATATGCAGCCCGAAAGTGTAATGATATAAAGTGAAAGAAGGAGAACTATGTATCCTGAATCAGATGTGTGAGACTTCAGAACAAAATACCGGAGCTGCTTTGGAAAGTTTTCTTATTTTATTTTATACATTTGTGTTATTATTGTTTAGGTTGAATTCTTCATACCAATTCTCTGACCATAATTAAGTACTCAACTTCTCATTGTAGAATTTTCTATAAAATAGGAGTTTAAATTTCAAAAGAGATGGCTGGAGAGAAAAATCAATAGACTGAGGGCATATTTTTTATGCAGAATTCATGTGCTCAATCTCTGTTTCTGCTTGGTTCACCGAACCTAAGTCAGGAGCAGCCCCTAAGCACCACCAGGTTCAGTCCAAAGAAACAAACAAAATTTCACAGAGAATTTTTATAAAGGTATGAAAGGTTAGTAGTGGTGGTATTATTATGGTACACATAGCTGCCCTTTGAGATTTAGAATATTGATGTCTTTATGTGTTTAACATAGTCAACACTTTTGTAAATTCTTGATGTTCAAAGCTTTATTATTTTATACTTTTATTTAAACATCCGGTTATAAAGTTGTTCATGATTGAGTTTCAGTCTTATGTTGTACACCACTCTTCACCAGAGCACATTCCTGTCACCCTCCCACTCTCCTACTACCTGCCTCTGAGTCAAGCATATTACTCTAATTTTTCTCAATCTCTTTTTCTTTATATTTCTTACATTTTCTCTCTTTAGACACTGTGGTTTGCACTATTGTTAATAAATGGATACTGGGGCCGGGCGGTGGTGTTAGAGGTAAGATGTCTGCCTTCCCTACGCTGCCTAGGATAGACTGCGGTTCAATTTCCCGGTTCCCATATAGTCCCCCAAGCCAGGAGCAACTTCTGAGCCCATAGCCAGGAGTAACCCCTGAGCGTCACTGGGTGTGGCCCCAAAACCAAAATAAATAAATAAATAAATAAATAAATAAATAAATAAATAAATAAATAAATGGATTCTGTGATTATCACTTCATCTATGTTTTGCACCCAAATCTTGTCCAGTGTAATCAGTTTTAATTATCATAATCCTAATCATCCCTACTCTACCCTTTCTTCACTACTCCATTACTTGTGATGAGCACTCTACCATGGACTGGCCCTCATCTCTATCTTCTCTGAATAGTATTACCATATTATCTTTTTTCCACAAATGAGTGAAAATATTTTCTCTATATATACTTCTATCTCTGACTCATTTCACTCAGCATAATACTCTCCATATCCATTCATGAATAAGCAAATTTCAAGACTTTATATTTCCTAACATCTGCATAGTATTCAATTGTGTGGATGTATCCTAGTCCCCATTTCATTTGAGGTGAAGAAGCTCCTCAGATTAATGTAGTTCCATCTGTTTGTTATTGGAGTTCAGCCCCAAATGAATGGGTTGCCACTCATGGGTTCAATGGGTTGCAGGGTTGCCATGAGGATTAAGAAAACAAGAAAACAGTGTCTATTGGGGGTGAGCAGACAGCCCAAAAGACAGAGCAAAGAAACACATGACTTCTTTGCTCCACTCCACATCTGTATACTCCTGGTCAATGAACCCCAGCATAAGACCTAGAAAACACCACATGCAACTGTGACTATAGGGAAGCAACACAGGCCTCCACAATGCTTAGCAAATAAAAATGGCACCTCTGATGACCTGAAAAGTACCAATCACCTATTTAGACTCTCAGATAAGGACACTGGAAAAGAAATATGGAGGATGTTCATAAAATTCAAAAAATGCACGGAAAGAACTGAATGAGCCACAAATAAGAATCAAGAGAATATAAAACTAGAAATGAGGATATTTTAAACTGAAATATTGGGACGAAAAACTTAGTAGACAAAATGAAAACTTCACTGGAAAGCCTCTCCAACAGAGTAATAGTGGCTGAAGACAGAATCAGTGAGCAGGAAAGTGAAATGCATGACGAGTCCGTACAGCAGAAGTCGTAAAAAAGTGTTAAAGCAAATTATCAGGCAATCAAAAAGTCCTCAAAGAATGTGAACTAAAATAGAAGTCTTCAACAAGCTCAACAGAAAAAAAAATACATAAGAATCATTGGAGTCCTACGGATCTAGGAATAAAGACCTCATGAAGTATCAACAATCAAGGACATTATTGAAGAGAAACTACCAGAGCTAAAGAGTGCATGCAACCAAATACTACATGCCCAAAGTGTACCTGCCAAAAAAATCCAAAGAAAAGCCCAAGACACATCCTAGTTACAATGATGACTCCCACAAATAGAGATATAATACTGTAAAGATCAGGATAAAAAATTATATTCAAAGGAGCATCCTTAAGACTACAGCAGATTTGTCACAGGAAACCCTCAAGGCCTAAAGGCAGTGGTGAGATATAGAGACAAAACTAAATGAAATGAATGCATCACCAAGAGTATTTCACCCAGCCATACTTATATTCAAGTCTGAAAGAAGGATTCAATTTCATTGATAAACAATATACTCAAAACCAGCCTTAAAAGATGAACTAAAAGTTCTAATTTAAGGCAAGACAAACCAAGAGGCATACCAAACTCCTACAAAAGCTGGTACTGAATTCCATGACAATTATCTCACTCACTGTCAGTGGACTAACTGCACCAGTTAAGAGACTTGGAGAGGCAAAATAGATTTAAAAAATTTCTACATAATTCTAAAAAGCCTAAGGGATTTTTTTTAAGGTGATGCGTGAGGACAGAAAAAAATTAAGGTAAATCTTTGAATATTGTTTTCCTCCAGGGTGGATGAGATAAAAAACAGGACTCCTGATGCAGGGTGTTCCTTGTGGACATCCTGCATTCTGGCAATTTAGAACCCTTAGAACATTAGCTGTACCTCACCTTGGACTAACATCTCTCTAACTAAACTTATTAACTTCTTGGATGTCTTCAGATTCGTCAGTTTATCTTTGTTTCCACTTACTTGCCCGGTGGTGTTTATTTCTTGAGGATGACTTTAGCTTCGATGTCATGGAGTGTACAGCTTCATTTTCCTCTGGGTCTATGTTATTTGTATTTTTTATTTAAAAAATGCATCATATAGTATGCATAGTTATCATAATACATTTGTTTCCAGATAAATGAACAAAGCTGATTGAAAAAATGGAAAGAAAGAATAAATGAAAGAAGAGAAAAAGGGGAAAGAAATAAAAAAGAAAAAATACAGTTGCAAGCACATCTGTGAAAACTCATATCACCAATGAAGTCATGAATACAATTGCAGAAGGCTTAGTAAGCTCTTATTGTTTTATATCCAGTCTGTTAAATTGGGGTGTTCTTTTAGAGATAATAGTATAGAATAAATGAAGTTGTCGAGAAATGCAAAGCTATGATACTTTATTTTAGGGGCATATACTCTGCTGCAGGGCATCCTGGAAGAAAGCATGGTTTGCATGATTACTGCATTTGTGTGCATGGTAATAGCTGTCAGACTTCCCTGAAAAAATGGAGATTCGGAGGAGTTGTTTCCAAAAAAGCCCTGTTGATATCAGCTGGGGGTATCTGAAGTGTGATCAGATCAGCATCCCCACAGGGAATTAAGAGGGTCAGTGATGAGGCAGGCCATTGTGGAAATGGTGACTCTGTGTGATGGAGGCAGCAAGCACGGCTCTGGCAGGTTGAGGGTTTGGCCCACCCTGTTTTCCCGAGATGGCCAGCTTTGCACGGTGTTAAATAAGGTCTGAATTCATTTTTTTACATGTAGTTGACCAATTTTTTCCAGCATTGTTTGTTAAAGAGGCCGCCTTACTTCATTTTGTATTAATCGCCACTTTATTGAATATTAATATTTTGCTATTTCTGTGACTACTGTTTTAGAATAGAGTTTAAAGTTGGGAAAGTGATTCCTCTCATCTTCTTTTTCCTAAAGATTGCTATTCATGGATGTTTATTGTTTCATTTGAATGTCAGGAGTGTTGACCCTCTTCTTTGAAAATGTCATGGGTATTATTATAGAGACTTCATTAAATCTGTACAATGCTCTGGGAAATATTACCATTTATAATGATTTAATCCTACCAATCCATGTGCATGGTATATATTTCCAATTCATTTTATCTTCTTTAATTTTTTGAAGCTATGCTTTATAGTTTTCTTTGGATAGGTCTTTCACCTCTTTAAGTTGACTTCAATGTACTTGATTTTCTAAGGCACAGTTATGAATAGGATTATTTTGTTTAATATTTCTTTTTTTGCTCTCATTATATTATCATAGAAAAAGACATGAAATTTTGCATATTAATTTTTAGCTTTCCACTTTAATATATAAGTTTATTGTTTCTAGATACCTTTTGTTGAGTCTTTAGGATTTTCTAAATATATTATCAAACCATCTGCAAATAGTGAGAGCTTAGCTTCTGCCTTAACTATTTGGATGATATTGATACCTTTTTTATGTTTTCTTTTATATATATATATTTATTTTAACACCTTGATTACATACATAATTGTGTTTGGGCTTCAGTCATGTAAAGAGCACCATCCATCACCAGTGCAACGTTCCTATCACCATTGTCCCAAATCTCCCTCCTCCCACCCACCACCCGCCTGTACTCTGGACAGGTTCTCCATTTCCCTCATACATTCTCATTATTAGGACAGTTCAAAATGTAGTTATTTCTCTAACTAAACTCATCACTCTTTGTGGTGAGCTTCATGAGGTGAGCTGGAACTTCCAGCTCTTTTCTCTTTTGTGTCTGAAAATTATTATTACTGCAAGAATATCTTTCATTTTTCTTAAAACCCATAGATGAGTGATACCATTCTGTGATTTTCTCTCTCTCTGACTTATTTCATTCAGAAGGATAGATTCCATGTACATCCATGTGTAGGAAAATTTCATGACTTCTTCTCTTCTGACAGCTGCATAGTATTCCATTGTGTATATGTACCACAGTTTCTTTAGCCATTCGTCTGTTGAAGGGCATCTAGATTGTTTCCAGAGTCTTGCTATGGTAAATAGTGCTGCAATGAATATAGGTGTAAGGAAGGGGTTTTTTGTATTGTATTTTTGTGTTCCTAGGGTTTATTCCTAGGAGTGGTATAGCTGGATCGTATGGGAGCTCGATTTCCAGTTTCTGGAGGAATCTCCATATCGCTTTCCATAAATGTTGAACTACACGGCATTCCCACCAGCAGTGGATAAGTGTTTCTTTCTCTCCACATCCCCGCCAACACTGTTTGTTCTCGTTCTTTGTGATGTGTGCCATTCTCTGTGGTGTGAGGTGGTACCTCATAGTTGTTTTGATTTGCATCTCCCTGATGATTAGTGATGTGGAGCATTTTTTCATGTG
>PVKC010036057.1:0-13319 GCA_004027635.1 Crocidura indochinensis
TGGGACACACCCGGCAGTGCTCAGGGGTTACTCCTGGCTCCATGCTCAGAAATTGCTCCTGGCAGGCACGGGGGACCATATGGGGCACCGGGATTCGAACCGATGACCTTTTGCATGAAAGGTAAACGCCTTACCTCCATGTTATCTCCCGGGCCCACACCCAGATTATTCTTAAACACCTGCAGATTATTCATGACCAGCCAGGACAGTGGAAAAGCTTGTTGTCTGGTACATATGTGTATGTGTAAGTGTGACTTTAGCAAAGTGCAGAATCGAATTTGAGACTCAAGAAAGGGCTATGGGAATTCAAGTTGAAGGATTCTGGCTTCTGGCTTTGCAGAAGGGATCAAGCCTTGGGTGTCACCCACTTGCTGACCAAGTGCCTGAGAGTCCCTGTGGGGAGGAGGCCTGGGCTGGGGCCACCACGGGGGGCTTCGGCCTCCCCTGCATCGCTGCTCCTGTGCTCTGTGCCCTCAGGTCTGCAGGGAATTCCAGCGAGGCAATTGTGCCCGCGGAGAGACCGACTGCCGCTTTGCACACCCCGCAGACAGCACCATGATCGACACAAACGACAACACCGTAACCGTTTGTATGGATTACATAAAGGGGCGTTGCATGAGGGAGAAATGCAAATATTTTCACCCTCCTGCACACTTGCAGGCCAAAATCAAAGCTGCACAGCACCAAGCCAACCAAGCCGCGGTGGCCGCCCAGGCAGCAGCGGCCGCGGCCACTGTCATGGTAAGTGGGGCGCACCTGCCCCGCACCTTCCTGCGCTGCTCTGGGTTGAAACCACCCCCTCTGGGGGGGAAGCCGGGTGGCCCCCACCATGGGGTGGGAGGGGTATAGCCTCGCTCCCAGACAACCCCCCCCAGCCCGCAGACTAGAAAAGGCTGCTAATTCTGCTGCTCCGCTGCCAATTTCCTTGTGGTTCTCCCCTTTTTTGTTTTGTTTTGTGATTTTGTTTCCCCCACCCACCCTCCTTCCCTTCTTCAGCACAATAAGTCAATCCCTGAGGCTCAGGAATGTCCACGAGGCTACCTGCAAGGCCTCTCTGGACTGTACCAAAGCTTGTGCTTTGCTAGGGTATCTGGGGACAAGTGAAGAACAGGAAGGGACTTGAGAGAATGACAGTAAATACACCCCCCCCAAGCTAAAGGGCTCAAAGCATCACCACCTACCCATGAGCACCTTCCAGCACTTTCCATATTTCCATCTCTTCCTTTCTCTACTTGTCTCAAAGACCACACCCCAGTTGCACCCAGTATCAATCATGCAAGCCATGAAACAAGACAGAAAACAGATCTGTTATTAGTTGGTGTCCTCCCTTTAGAAGACCTGGAGCACAACCTCACTCCCCCATTCTCCACAAACTGCCATCCTCTTCATCATTTATGCCAACATCACCACCACTACTACCCTGGAGCTTTTGATAGCTCTGAAATCTTCAGTTCCCATTCAGATAACTTTGGGCTGTGGAGGAATAATCAGAACTTGAAAGCATCTCCAGTTGGCACTTGAAAAGCACAGACTTGGCACTTACTGGATTTCCCACTTAGCCACCTGTTGGAATCAGCCACAGTTGAGAAATCCTAGGTCCTTAAAGACATGGTATGTGACTAGGCAGTGGCTTTTAAATTCTTGAGCAGTTCTCACGTGAAGCTACCTTGAGACTGGACTGGGCTGACAGTAGAAGTCTCTGATTAGTCTGGCATCTCCGGATGATCCTAAATTAATTTTCATCTATGATGGGCACCAGACACTCATTGAGGCCTTCGAAGCATGCCATGAAACCTACCATATTCAATTGGCACCTGTTGGGCAGAACTTAGAGAGGGGCTCTAGACCCCTTCGGGAATCTTAAGTGAGAGAGACAGTGTCTGCACCAGATGGAAAGGTATAAGTGAATCTGTGGGCATATAGCACTCAGTGACCCATCCTTCAGTCAAAGTACAGCTATCTAATGACAGAGATGAACAGTAGAGTTGAAGCACAACATTTTGGAAGCTGATCGAAGTGTAGACATAGATACAAGTGCATCACCATTCAGCCTGCTTTACACTTACGTTCCTCAAAGCTTGGTCTGACAGCAGCAACAGAGCTATAAAGAAAGACCCAGAGCTGTTCCCCTATGAAGGTGGTCATATTGACATGTCCAGCCTGAACTCGCCCAGCTTAAGAACTCTGGGCCTCCTTCTCTCACTGTTCCTTGATACTTTTGTAACTATTGTTCTATTTCCTCATAATCTTCTTGGTCATGGGCCAGAACTTAAGTATTCCTAAGTATAAGGGATTTTTTAGCGTATGGGGTATTATGCCTTTCACCCAAGAGATAATACAGGACAAAGAAATTCCCCTTCTTTGCCTCTGTTTTGTAATAAAACAATATTTTTCCAAACTGATTAAACTTGGGAAAAGGAAAGGGAAGGGCAAGGGAATTCAAGAGGAAATGAAGGTCGCCAAGCTTATGACAAGGGAAAACTTACGGAGAGCAAATAAGATCTTTTATCTATTTTTCCAGTGTGGAATCTATCTTACTGTATATTTAGTCAAGATTTCATTCTGTCAGAAGTTAAAAACAAAGAAATTTTTATTCTTCTTTTAGCTTCAACTCCAATATATCCTGATGGATGTGTTGATTGATTGTTGGGTAAAAACAACATGGTTTACCCTTAGAACCAAATTTATGTCCAGGATGCCCTTAAGGCTCGTGAGCATTGTTTGCCAGAAACAAAATCCAAGCCAAGTAGTTTCATTGAACAAGTTGCAATGAATTCAATCATATGTTTGTTTTCATTTTCCCCTTGGAGGTAAAAGAGCCTCAAAGCACTTGAGTCCAGGACTGGAAATCCAGAAAATCTCTCACTGAGCATGACTTTGGGCACCTAGAATGACATGCTTTCTTAGATATTTTGTAAAAAACAAAAACAAAAACAAAACAAAACAAAACAAAAACCCGAAGACATTATGTTCTATACCAGCTCCAGTTGAAAAACTACACAGTAACGTCACTGTGATGGATGTCCTTGTGGTCAGAGGAATAGTGTGCTATGATTGACTGTGCTAGGGCATCATGACCATCTCCTATCATGGGTATAAGATGAGGTTCTGAACATTTTAGAAAATAAGCCACTGAACCCCCAAATACTTATTCATACAACACTTCCTCAGTAATCATAGAGACCATAGTTGGGCTCTGACTGTATTTCTGCTGCTTTGATAGTTTACCTCTCTGTTTCCTGGAAGTGCCAGTTCTGACAGGGAAATCAATCAATTAATATGTGAGTAATGAACATTGCACTTAACTATGCCAACCAAGGGTTGATGAGGCAAGGAGAAATACATGACTATTGTATATGAAAATAAAAACTGCAACACATGACCACTCACACACACAAATCATTCTTTAACTTTGTCTCTTTACCTCAAGAGCATGTTCTTCCCTGGGGTCTTCCACAGATCTCAGATATTCTCAGGGTAGCAATGCAGTTAAATACCACAGTTTTCCTGGATTGTTACCCTGTGCCCAGATTTGTAATTCTGATAGTTCAGAGAATCTTAGTCAGTATCAAAGATGACCCAAAGAAATGAGATTTTAGAACAAACACATTCCTCTGACAATGACATGAAAATCAGAAAATGTCTCAAGTCTTTTCAGCTCAAGACAGACTCCTTGGGATCCAGCTTGGCTGCATGTGGATAGAGTTAGTAGGTGGAAGGAAATTGGATGTTTCTTTCCTCATTTGAAAGAACGGATGAGCATGAGGAGCACAGTCACAAGATATTAATATACCATTCACCTAGGCTCTGTAGCTGAAGTTGAACAAGTCCTGGAGTGCAATTGTTATAATTGCCTGGGGAGCTCTCCTTCTTGTGATTAATTGGCTCCTGAAATGGAATTTAAAGCTTTTAATTCCCCCCAAAAAGAGAAATTTTTATTTCCTCAAGGACCTTAAATTCTTTTATAAAACCCTTTAACAGATAAACATTATCCTCATCAGAATATTTTCAAATGTGGAAATAATCCAGATACAGCTTCTCTTCGGCCCTTTTAACACTGAGAGTGTCTGATCTCAAGAATACAGTCTTTTTCTTCACACACATGTGCATGTGTATATGTGTATGTATATGATGGCACGTACACCCAACACCCACCCGCACCCCCACTGACACATACACATGCATACATACATACATACATACATACATACATAAACACACACAATGGGAACTAAGGAGCTAAGGATTTTGTAAAAGGATACAGGACCAGCTGCATCTCCATACATTTCTGTTCCTTTAGAAAATACACTAGAACGGAGTTGAGTTCTCTAGGTGCTCATCTTTTGCTTTCACCTGCAGGAGGTGCTCTTATTCTTGACCTCTCAGATTTGCAATTTGCCTTTACTTCCTACCAAGGGCCCTGGGGGCTGCCTAGCTTAACTCATAGTTTATTTATTCAGACCAAAAAACAAAACATTGATACAAGTAAGACTGATCAACCAGTCTGTCATCAAAGCCAGAGAAGTCCCCTTGGGAAGAGGTCTGAAATAATGGAAAAACCAACAAGAATGGCTCTCAACTATCTGACCCCTGTAGGGACTCACGTATAGGAACTTATTTCTTAGTACAGGGCCGTAAGGAAACTCCCAAGATGCACTGGGCCTGATCAGCCCTGAGGTCTGTTTAAATCTGAAAATCTTTCAATGTAGGCCAACATATGCCAAGAATCAAATAATGTCCTCCAAGACAAAAATGTCTGTGCAGAACAAGGCCATCTGATAAGCAGATCCTTCATGCATACAGATTTTTAAAATGTATTCTACACACGCGCTTCACAGCGGGAAGTTTGCCAGATATTATTAATATGTCAGCTCACCCCTCCAAGACTTTAGGGTTTCCTGAGACAGGATTTCTGCATTTAGGCAAGAAAACCTGTACCCTGGAGAGGTGGAAAGTGGGGAAGTTGTTTCTGTTCAGCCCAGTACACAGCCCAGAGCACTTTGTTTCTTAACATTCTTGAATTGGTATAATTTCGCTGGAAATTAGGTTTCATCAATGTAAGAGAGGACAATGAGAGAACATTCACCTTCCAGGTGATTATCCTAAGAAGAAATATTTAATATTTCCTACTCTACTTGGGTATTTCATTAAATGACGCTTTATTAAATGGAAATTTTATTCCTAAATACCGGTCTTTAGAAACATGATTCCTCTCCTGATTAGCATATCAGAAAAGAGTGGGCCAAGGTAGGTTTGCTTTTTAACCACCAAAGACTGGACCAGTGAAGGGAAAATGAGTCCAGAAAGTTGAATCCAAGGGGATGAATTTTATCCTCCAATTACTCTTCCCAGAATTTTCTGTGAGCACAAGCTATTGAGCCTTAGGTAATTAGCAAACATTCCTTTAAAGTGAAATCATCAGCATTCTTTATCCACATACATTACATGTGAACCAAAAGTCTTAAGCAAAAGGATGTTACGGAATTTACATAAGAGAAACATCCAAAATCAAAGAAGTTTACATAAATTGTGGATTTTACTTTTTATTAAATAATGTTCACGATTTGATCTTTAGAACAAGAATTTCAAATTAATTTATGGCATCTGTCAAGACTGCCTTCCAAAACATGTTCCCCCTTACCTGTTCTAAATCTCCTTTCTATCTAAAGCTCTTTTCACTTCATTTCTAGTGACCCCAAGTATTCAAATGATGATCAATCCTTACTTGTCAAGGAAAATATCATAACGCCCCATCTTGAGGACTTAATACAATGTTGTTTTATTTCAAATGTCATAGTCCTAATGTAGGACTGTAGAATATTACATTATTTTGTATAAAAAAACAAACCTTAGGGATTTACTTATTGTGCTAACCATAGAAAAGGGGTATTCCATTTTTTATTTGCATTGGAACTATTCCTTTGAATTTCCTTGTTTTCATAGAATACCATCACAGAATTGTTAATTATTTTTTAACAAAAGTTATCAAGGAATAGGAAAAATTTTTATTGTGGTCTAAATCTAAATCAGTATTTGTTATTATTTCAGCTGTTAAATGAAATGATCTATTCAAAAGAAATGCTTTAAGTTAAAAATACTATTTGACTCTAACATTTCAAGCAGTTCTTTGCTATTTTTCAGCTGTTTGCTATTTTTAGCTGTTTTTATTTGTTCTAGTCTAAAGTTCTACTTCTCATTAATTGGGTTGGCTACTGATGGTAGCTAAAAGTACAAACAGAATTATTCAGTATAAATTATTTTGATACCCCAGGACCCAAAATGCCTTTTTAAAAGGGTGTTTTCTTAGTGTAATCTGGTAAGTTGCTTGAGATACATTTACTTATAATTTTGAATGTAGTGGAGGACACAGAATGGATGATAAGTTAGTCATTAGAAACAGTGTGAATAAAAGTGGGAAATTTTAGAAGCTTACTATTCAAATTCAAATCATGTGAAGTGTAAACCTTATTCCACATTGTCTGATCCATGCTAACAGAGTGAAGAGAAAAAGTGAGACAATAATCCACGTGATTCAGACAAAAAATTAAAATCCAAACCCAGTTTTGCCTCAATAATCTTGTGTTTGAATATTTTTTTGCCTGAATTTTTTTGTCTCAGTTTGCCACTTCATTTTGTTAGGCCAGATCTTCATGAAGAATCATTTTTGCCATGTTAAAGATCATAATAGTCTTTGTCAACTTGGAATATCGTGCTCCTGGCACTCATTGTTTTCTATTCGAAAACTAACTTATCAGAAGTTCTTCCATCCAATAGCCCTTAGAAGTTTTGCAATTTTTTTTTCTGAAGCAATATAAAAAATGCTTATGGTGTGTATGCCAGCTGCTGTTTTAATTAACTTTCCTGAATTTCAAACATCTATATTTTACTCTCTTATATGCTTTTAACTAAGGTATAGTAGATGCATTTTTGCTTCGATACTAATTTAAGGTGTAATATTCATTTCTTTAGAGAACATTTTTGTTGTTGTGCATGCCTAGTGTTTTGTACGTTGTATATTGCATTCAGAATATTTTTTTCCTTCTCACCTATCCACAATGCAATGCCGTTCCCATGATGCACCTCTGCTTGCTGTTTACCTGTATGTTAATTCGCTTGAATCCCATTGGCCCACTGCCATCATGTGCTCGCTGCCTGTTATTAAAAGACTCAGTCGACTGCCAAAGCAATGAAGCGACCTCTCGAAGCATCTGTAGACCTGGTACTTTGACCTTTCACCTTTCGCTTTGCATGTAGCTTTACAGAGAACCATCAGAGATTTGTATTACTTGTAAAATATTAGCTGCCAACAATCATTCTTATTGATGAATGGGAAAAGAAAAAAAATTGAATAAGGTGTTTAGCCATCTCATTTCCATGTGTAATATGTGAAACAAAGGAATCCTAACCCACTTTAATACCTTTTCCAAAAGAGTGAAAGCAAATTTGAAATGATTGGGCTCTGGAAAATGCATTTGGTAATTCGCATTAACCTCTTTAAAATTCAAGAACTGGCCATTGAGTTGGAGAAAAGATTAGGTATTAAGAATAACAAATGCTTCTTTCCCATCCCCTTCCTTCCCTTAGACTAGTGGAACTCATTTTTATTTTGATTTTTGATTTAAAAAATTAAAAAAAAAAAAAGCCGAAGCCATTTCTTTTTGTTGTTGTTGTTGTTGCTGCTGCTTGAGAGTTGGTCTTTTCCTTAGTGGAGATGCGACCGTTTGGGGTGACCGAAATCATGCTTCTGCTGTCAATAACAGACTCCCCCTCATCCGACATTGCCGCTGTTTAAATTAAGCTGCATGCATCTCCTTAGCTGTCCTGTTTTTGAGACCGAATGTCGTGAGTGATGATCTCTGTGGACCAGGAAAGGGTGTCGACTCTGAGTTATACATGTTATCTCCCATCCTTCCCTTCTAGGCCTTTCCTCCTGGTGCTCTTCATCCTTTACCAAAGAGACAAGCCCTGGAAAAGAGTAATGGGGCCAGCACGGTCTTCAGTCCCAGTGTCCTGCACTATCAGCAGGCCCTGACGAGCGCTCAGCTGCAGCAACACGCAGCCTTCATCCCTACAGGTACTCCCAGGGCCTGGCCGGCCTGGCCTAGCGCCCTTCCCATCTTGTGCTTTTCTTCTCATTCCTTCAGGGCTGGGGGTGTTGGGGTGGAGGGTACTAGTGGGGCTTGCCAGGGTCAGGAAAGGCAGCAGCCCTGCACCTCCTCCTGGTCTCAGCTGTCTAGACAGATTGCCTTGCTTGGTTGAATTAGCCACAGACTGGAGAGTTCTAAAGCCAAATAGCTCAGAGAGTTTGTTCAGGGCCGCTTGGTGTCTGTACTTCCCACCAGCCCTGTGAAGTGGTTTATGGAAATAAGACCTTTTTTTTCCTCTTGTGTGCCAACTGAAATTTGTCCTTAACCCGGAATGTCCTAAAAACAAACAAAAAAAATTAGTCATTTCAGTAATTACTAACCTGTTGATTTTTTTCCTATTTCTATTCAGAGCACTAAAAAAATAAATAAATAAAATAAAAACACCTGAGACTATTCAAATTAAAGTAATCCTTTACTCATATATTGACATTCATTCTTCTCTCTCTCTCTCCATCCTTCTCGGTTTCTTCCCAATCAACAAATAGACAGAGGTTTCTTCTCGGCATAGTTAGCTATGCCAATGCCTGATAACTTTAGGTACCAAAGTGCTATAGCTCTCAATGCCCTAAGGGATGTGGATTCAATGAATCCTGGCATCACATCACAGAGCTTTATGGCTTCTTGTGTGATCTCCTCATCCCCTGGATTGTTTTACAGATGAGAAAACTGAGGCCCCCTAGGTGGTCTGGTGACTCCCAGAGGTCCCCAACCAACATAGGATCCCATTTTCCCATGACCAGCCCCATGGACCTGACATTCCCCCACTCTGCTTCCGGCTTCCATATGCAGAGGCCACAGAGTTGTTGCTTAGAGCTTGATGGGAAACATCACATGCAAACCATGAGACTCAAATACAAGGCAACACTCGCCTCTCTGTCCCCCTCACTCTACACTCAGATACACATGCACGATGGGCAAAGCCAGAGTCTCCTTGGTGGACTGTAGGGGTCACCTTGTAGCCTATGTGAGGAATATAAGATCACAGTCTTCAAAGAAGTACAGTTTTCTAGGCTTTCAGGGAGAAAATCATCAGAAACTAATAATGATCTTAGTAAGAAGGCTGGTTGGTAGAGTCCTTAGCTTCTCTACCTAACTGTTGTCCCTCCTTGATTAGTGAAGTAAATGTAAAAAAGACAGAGAAGTCAGAATTTTCCCCTCAAAATAGGGTTTTGATCGTAATGTACGGGTTGGACTTTTAAGTTATTTCCATAGAGCCCATTGCCTATCAGGAGTTAGTTACCGAAGGAGGAAGTCGAATAGACATGTCCATGTTATTCTTGTTTTATATTGAGAACCTAGACCTTGAAATTAATTATCAGCTATTCACAGTAAGATTTATTGTGAATATGATATACAATAATAAGTCAGATGCTTCTAAAAGAATTTAGCTTATTATGTATGTAATAATAGCATATAGTGACTATATCACTTAGATATGTAAAATAATTCTTAATTGAGTTGAGTTTTGTCATTTGAGTGATTGACTCTTCTCCTCATGAGACTCACAGGCCTGAAGGGTAAGACTCAAAATCAGTGTTCAGAGGGGCTCACTCCTGTCCTCTTCCAATCTTATTGGATGCTGTTACAAGTAATTGGGACTTGAAATTCATTTGACACAAGATGTCTCTAATGGCCCCGTGTGCTCTCTGCAAGCGTCTTATTCCATAGACCTCCTCACTAGATATATTTTAAGAGTCCAAAGTAGATACTGAGGGGACAAAACATACAAAGGCTGGCTAGGGCTAACCCCTACCTGCCCCTTCCCTGGGTCGTCTCAGAAAATCCTGTAGCTAAAGCCGGCAAAAGACTGCTAATGCCTAGCTCAGATTTAATATTTCGCTCCAATCTTGACTTGTTCAGTCACTTTTTTTTGAATCCTTGTTTTAAAATATCTCACCTGGAAAATATGCCCAGGCTTCCAAAGCTAGAAATGAACACTCCTTATGCAAGCACTCCTGATTGCTGTCTAAAAATGCATTGTTCTGAGGCCCAACGGGCTGGCCTGGCTGCTGTGGTTGTGCACTTGTGCCCTCTGCTGGATCCTTTAAGAACTGCTCCAGTATGCCCTGCACCCTTTCCTTCAGCAGATTTGGGAGCTAAAGTAGGTCCTAGACCTCTGACTTCTTAAACATGTGCATCTCCTGCTCTTAAAAGATGCGGTTACATTTTCTACGTTTCTTTTAAAGAAGCTGTCAAAAATCATTTAAATAAGAGGAAATTAGCATAATCGTTTTCCTGCTTAACACCATGACTGAAACATGGTTTCTTTAGTCTCTAGTTTTAGTCTCTAGTTTTGATTTCAGGTCCCCTTTCTCAGAAAACACATTGATCCGTCACATTTTTGAAATGAAAACGATGCCCCTCATTTCTTGTGAATCTTTTGTTCTAAATCTCAACCAATCACAGAGACATGCAAATATTCCGCTTATCTAGATAAGCGGTGGGCCCATTACTTTTGAATAGACAGGTTTTGTATTATTCTTTAAATATTTTCTATTCACAACTGCCATAGGAAACAGAAAGCATTTTATGTTCTCACGGCAGTAGCCCATTATTAAATGGTCATTCTCGGTGGCATTTTCATTAGGCTACTGGAATTCTCCCAGGACAGGATGTGAATTTGAACTTTCGTAATTTGGCCTCTAAGGTATGCATATATTAGTACAAAATATTGTACAAATACAGGCTTTTTCCCCCCAAATAATTCTAATATGATTGTCTTCCCATATATGGCCTAATGCATATGCACTGGAAAAATATTTTCCTTTTTGATCTGGATTTTTTTAACTTTATTTTTCATTGACTGATTGATTGATTGGTTTTGGGGTCACACCCAGTGGTGCTCACGGGACACTCCTGGCTCTGCACTCAGAAATTGCCCTTGGCAGGCTGGGGGACCATGCCAGGAATAGAACTGGGTACCTCCAGGTCAGCTGCATGCAAGGCAAATGCCCCACCTCTGTGCTATCTCTCTGGCCACTTGATCTGGATTTTTAACTAGTTTTTATACCTCCCTGTGCTATATTAGATAAGTGGCAAAAACACCCTTCTCTCACCCAAACAACTCACACATACAGCAGCTTAGTAACTTTTAGTACTTCTCCAACAGGTCTGTTGAGTTACTGTAAGTATGATTATAGGCATTATCTCCTTCTTCCTCAAAGATAGTTCTGCCTAGTGGTAGACATAATTATTTGCATTTTGCAGATGGAAAAACTGAGGCTGTGACTCAACTGTTAAGTGGTGATGGAATTATTGGAATTATCCATATACTTCTTACCCAGAAACAAAATCCTTCCCACTAGCATCACCACTAGGCTTTAGGGGGAGCTTCAGCCAGTCACAATAAAGATGATTTATATCCTTCTATGAGAAGTAGGGACTAAATAGGACCAAGAGTACTAGCCCAAATGCCTCCCCTGAACAGAAACCTTAATGTCAAACAAAGCGTACAAGCATTTTTGTGGACACCTCATGTTGATAGCCATAACAGCATGTTTATCCCACTCACCTCCACAGACAGATATTGACCCTGTTGCTTCTGAGAACTAGCAAAGGGAGCAAAGCTAATTGAGTATCAGGAGATGGGGGACTTGGTCTTCAGGCTTCCAAATATTCTGATGGTAGAAGTCTTTGCAAAGAAGAAAACATCTGCTTGGGAAGAGGAAACCTAACCTTGGTTACAGGAACTGCCTGGTATAAGGAAAGAACATACATGTAAATAACCTGAGGGGTTCTGGGAACAGGGAGAATTGAGAAAAGGGGAATGGAGCAATATGGTTGAGAAGGAACAGAAAGGATGAGGACCAGATCCTGATTCTGAGTGAGAAAGTCACAGCCAAGCCAAGATACCACATCCAGGATCCAGCTCCATTAGAGTCAAGTCAGATAGAGTGAGTGGTTTATTGAGTTGTGCCTCCTCCTGTGCTCAAGCTAAAGTGTTCTATCCAATCTCTTCCCTCACAGCTATAAATTTGTTCCAGGTAGTTTTTAATCCCAATGGTATTTTGCCTACATGACCATGCATTGAAACACAAGGGAACCAGGGATTAGGTAGAGGGAAACTTTGGATCCAGTGCTGATGAACTTTGAAATAGAATCATTCACTAACCAGATGTTTCATACATTTTAGGAACCACTAGCTCCCAGCACACTAGCCAAGCACATTTCCTTGAGGCCACTGACCACCTGTTTTGAACCCTACAGGTTAGATACACATGATTCCTGCCCTTCCTGGGGTGACGGTAGAACTAGATATTGAATAAGACCCCACAGATTTTTATTAACATTATTATGGAACTCTGAATTAAAAAGTGAAGAGCTGAGTGATTGAACTGGTAGAGATAGGTAGATAAAAAGGACCACTAAGTCCTTTTCTGTAGGTGTGGCATGTATCTTGATACACAGATGATGGAAAGAGAAGGGAAGATTATTCTAGGCAGAGACGGATAGCTGGTGGGAAGCCCAAATGGAGGAGAACTGTAGGGTGACATCAGTTCAGAGAACAGAAACATTCCTCTCTCTAAGTTGCAATGTCAGGAGAAGAGAGTGTAGGGTGTGCTAAGGAGGTTGGTGGAGACAAGACTGTCTGGAAAACTGTGCTATTAAATCAAGGAGAAGCTGCTGAGTCATTTTCAACCCAGAGGTCATCAGAGCTAAGTTAGGGAAGATAAGCTCCCAGAGCAAAGGATGGGCCCATGGGAGGAAGGAAGAGAACAAGAACCAAAGCCAGAAGAAGACCATGGAGAGTTTGTTATGTAGTTGAACCTAAAGATGATGGTGACCAAGACTGGAGGCATGGATATGGACAGACAACCATCGGTGACAAGATGCATTTTAGAAGCAAGATGAAAGCTCTCAGGAGGAAACATCGTGTCCGACACAACTGACAGAATTGGCTGGAGCTTGGCCATAGCTGGTGTTGCCTATCTGGTGCATTCAAGGGTAGAACATCCTGCAGGGAAGCTCCATGTTTGGGTGCATGAAATTAGCGACCTTGATGAGACGTAAGAGTAGAAACTCTAGGGAGCAAAGAATGAGATGGAGGAGCTCAGCTCAGAAGAGGATTCTAGGCAGTGCATACATTTGGAAGCCTTGAGCTCTTTGGTATAAGTGCAAGCAGAGGAGATGGGAAAGACCTATAAATGAATCTAGAAAAAAGTCCAAGCAATA
>PVKC010036058.1:0-13317 GCA_004027635.1 Crocidura indochinensis
AACTTGACTAAAAATGTGAAGGACCTATATAAAGAAAACTGTAAATCTCTGCTCCAGGAAATAAGAGAGAATACGCAGAAATGGAAACACATACCCTGCTCATGGATTGGCAGGATTAACATCATCAAAATGGCAATACTACCCTAGGCATTATACAGATTTAATGCGATCCCTCTAAAGATCCCCACGACATTCTTCAAAGAAGTGGACCAGGCACTTCTGAAATTTCTTTGGAACAATAAACACCCTAGAATAGCTAAAGCAATCACTGGGAAAAAGAACATGGGAGAAATTGCTTTCTCAAACCATAAGCTTTATTACAAAGCAATAGTTATCAAAACAGCATGGTGTTGGGATAAGAACAGGCTCTCAGATCAGTGGAATAGGCATGAATACTCAGAAAGTATTCCTCAGACATACTGTCACCTAATTTTTGATAAAGGAGCAAGAAATCCTAAATTGAGTAAAGAAAGCCTCTTCAACAAGTGGTGTTGGCACAACTTGCAGAAAATTGAACTTAGACACCCAGCTAACATCATGTACGAAGATAAAATCCAAATGGATGAAAGACCTTGATATCAGACTCGAAACCATAAGATATATAGAACAACACGTAGGCAAAACACTCCAGGACATTGAGACTACAGGCATATTCAAGGAGGAAAATGCACTCTCCAAACAGGTGAAAGCAGAGATTAACAGATGGGAATGTATTAAGCTGAGAAGCTCCTGCACCTCAAAGGATATAGTGCCCAGGATACAAGAGCCACCCACTGACTGGGAGAAAGTATTCACCCAAAACCCATCAGAAAAGGGGCTAATCTCCAAAATATAAAAGGCGCTGACAGAATTTTACAAGAAAAAAACATCTAATCCCATTAAAAATTGGGGAGAAGAAATGGACCGAAACTTTGAAAAAGAAGAAATACAAATGGCCAAAAGACACATGAAAAAATGCTCCACATCACTAATCATCAGGGAGATGCAAATCAAAACAACTATGAGGTACCACCCCATACTGCAGAGAATGGCACACATCACAAAGAATGAGAACAAACAGTGTTGGCATGGATCTGGAGAGAAAGGAACTCTTATCCACTGCTGGTGGGAATGCCATGTAGCTCAACCTTTCTGGAAAGCGATATGGAGATTCCTCCAGAAAATGGAAATCGAGCTCCCATACCATCCAGTTATACCACTCCTTGGAATATACCCTAGGAACACAAAAATACAATACAAAAATCCCTTCCTTACACCTATTTTCATTGCAGCACTATTTACCATAGCAAGACTCTGGAAACAACCAAGATGCCCTTCAACAGATGAATGGCTAAATAAACTGTGGTACATATACACAATGGAATATTATGCAGCCGTCAGGAGAATTGAAGTCATGAAATTTTCCTATACATGGATGTACATGGAATCTATCATGCTGAGTGAAATAAGTCAGAGAGAGAGAAAAAAAGCAGAATGATCTCACTCATCTATGGGTATTAAGAAAAATGAAAGAGATTCTTGCGATAATAATCTTCAGACACAAAAGAGAAAAGAGCTGGAAGTTCCAGCTCACCTCATGAAGCTCACCACAAAGAGTGATGAGTTAAGTTAGAGAAATAACTACATTTTGAACTGTCCTAATAATGAGAATATATAGGGAAATGGAGAGCCTGTCTGGAGTACAGGTGGGGGTTGGGTGGGTAGGAGGGAGATCTTGGACAATTGTGATGGGAACGTTGCACTGGTGATGGGTGGTGTTCTTTACACGACTGAAAATCAAACACAATCATGTATGCAATCAAGGTGTCTAAATAAAAATTAAACAAAAATCCTTAAGGCAGACTCACAGGAAAAACAAAATCAAAAATATAAGGGAGGAATGTCACTATAGACACTGCAAACATTCAAACGCTAATTAGTAGTTAATTAGAGATCTTTGTGTCACAAAATGAGAGAATCAGGAAGAAATGTATAAATATGGAATTCTTATAACCTCCTAAGTATGAAATAGGATGATATGGAATAGTTGAACAGATCTATCACTATAGAGGAAATTGAAATGGTAATGAAAAGGCTTAACCAAAAATAAAGCCTTTAAAGAGGACTTACTGCCAATCTTTTTCAAAATGTTGCAGGACATTGAAGAAACAGAATTCTCACAAACCATTTCCAAGAAGCGAATATCACAGTGATAACAAAAGCAAAGACACCTCATGGAAAATAACACTCTGATAATCTTGAACACAGATATAAAGGTCCTCATCCCAAAATAGGACATAGAATAAACAACTCATTCAAATGGTCATATATCATGACCATGGAGGATTAATTACAGAGATGCAAGGATGATTTCACATAGACATGTCAATCAATATAGTATACCACATCAGTATAAGAAAATATACAAATCTTATGAATGTACCAATAGGTTCCAAGAAAACTTTTGGCATGGTCTAGCACTGTATATGATAAAAGAATAGCCAACAAGATGGAATTTGAAGGAACAGTCCTAAGTGTTGTTAAACCATTTACCAGAAATCCGTGGCAAATATTATACTCAATGGGGAAAAGGCCTTTCTTCTAAGATTGACACAAGACAAGCTGTCCCACTCTTGCCATTTCAAAATAGTATTAGACATTCTTTCCATAGCAATCAGGTAAGGAAAAGATATCAAGAGCATCCAGAAAGGAAGAGAAGAAGTCAAGCTCTTACTGTTTGCAGATGACATGATTCTATATTTAGAAGATCCTAATGCCTCCATAAAATGCTTCTAGAAATAATACATTGATATATGAAATTGTCACATTGCAAAATTTATATGCATAAATTCATAGATTTTTATATACATATAATGGCAAGAAAGATATTTTAACACCCAATCCCTTTCACAGTTGTGCCTCAGAAAATCGAGTACCTTGGAATAATAAACTTAACTAAAGAGGAAAACCTCAAAAACTGTTTCAAGAAATACAACAGGACACAAGTAACTGAACATATACACCTTGCTCATGGATGGGAAGATCTACCTAGATAAAATGGCAATATATACAATATATAATTGTAATCAGTATAAAGATACCCACAATTTTCATATAAATGGATAAAAACCCCAGAAATTCGTATGGAAAGATACACTTCCACAGCCAGGGGCTACATTAAACTAAGAAGCTTCTACATATCAAAGGAAATGGTGACTGGATACAATGACAATCCCTGGAATAGATAGGAGAAACTATTCCCCAGTACCCATGGGATGAGGGGTTAAAATATATAATATAATTTCATAATATATAAGGCAAGAGTAGAGTTTACAAAGAAAAATATCTAACTGGGTCCAAAATGGTGAGAAGAAATGAACAGTCATTTCCTCAAAGAAGAAATACAGATGCAATAATACACATGATAAAAAAAAGATGTGTTTTTCTACATCACTTCCACATCACATTTCCACTATCATTCATTACCAGGAAGATATAAAAAAACAACAATGAGATATCATCTCAGACCACAGAGACTGGCACACATTTTAAAGGACAAGAACCATCAGTGCTGGCATATTTGTGGGGAGAAAGGGACTGTAATTCAATGCTGGTGGGAATCTAGAGTGGTCCAGCCCTTTGAAAATAATATGAGTATTCCTCAATAAACTAGATTGAGCTTCCAAAGACCCAACAATATTGTACCTAGGAATATACACTACTCACCCCCACATGAAAGAGAACATTGTAGAAAAACTCTCTGCTTTCCTATGTTCATTGAAGCAACAAATCACAATGACTGAGGTAAAATATCTGAGATAAAAAGAAAGTACTAAAAGCAACTTGTTGACTACTTCAGTAGATATCCTTGCCATTATGAACAATTACTCTTTCAGTGATTCTATCATGCACATGACAGGGTCTTTGGATAGTTCTGCCATCCCAGATTAGTACTCAGAAATTTTTCTTGTTTGAAATATTATGTATTTTGTTTGTATTTTCATAAGGTTAATAATTCCTTACAAATGATCCCTATAAAAAGGAGGAATTACTCATTATTATGCCCTGAATATAAGATGCTAATACTTATAATTAAAATGTAAAACATTAAAAAATTAATATATAGTACTCATATTCTGTTCTCATTACATTGCAATAGTCCCAACATGAGCAGGATTTATTAACATTTAATATTTGATTCAAAAAGTATAAAGAATAGAGGTTTCATTGGTACTGTACAACTACTTTTGAGTATAGATGAGTCAGCTTATTCAGTACAAGAGAGACTTTATTATCGAGGAAGAAGCTAGACAACACTAATTAAATTTTAGTACATTATCCAGACATTTTTTACTTTGGAATATTGACTTGGATTTTTTGATGAACGTCCTTTCCTTTGAGTGATGACATTAACATGATGCATTTCTTTTGGATATGCAATGATATTCCTCGGATCTGCAAAGTAGTTGTCACAATTATTATCTTGACTGTGTTTGCAGAATATAATCTGTGTGTAAAGCCTTTACTTCCTTTATGACTACTATTATTCAAAACCCATTATAGATACTCTACTTATGGATCAAGCCAAAATCTGCGATATGGTGTTGCCCAAATAAGAGTAACAACATAAAGAATGACGGTACACGGTATATATATTCATAACTGAAATATAGAAAAAATACGGCTATATTGGACAGCTGAATTCTATGCTGTGTTATTCAAACAGACTCTCAACGGTGAAGATTCCGTCACCTCCAAGATTCTAGAGTGAGTTGCTAGGATATGTCCCAATAATGGGATTCTTTCATAGCACCAATGATGTAAGGGAATGATGGGGCAGGTCTAGAGATGAGCTAAGTGATCCCATTGGACTTGTGGCTATAGGGGTGAATGAGATTCATTTGTCAATAAAGGTTTGCAATGGTATTCCCTCTCTTACTCATGGGTTTTTATAATTCAAAGGTTTGTTAAAATCTTAATTGAAAAACTATGATTACAAATATGATGATGATTGTAAGAGAACACTCTCCTACAGGATAATAACATTCCCATCACAATGACCGCAATCTCCTCTTCTACTTTCACCTGTATATGAGATAGTCATTATACTTCTCTAACTCATTAAGGCTGTCATCATAGTTGTCAGTGTATTTATTTTTCTAATTGCCCTACCACTCTTTGTAGTGAGTTTCACAATGTGAACATTTCCTCATTACTCTTGTCCCTGGTCACTATTACATTAAAGTCTTTTATTTTTCTTAAAACCAATAGATGAGTCTCTCACCTCATCTATCTTATTTCATTCAGAATAATATATTCCATGTACAACCATGTATAGTAATTTTATGATTTTATCTCTCCTGAGGGCTGCATAAGACTCCATTGTGTATATGTACCACAGTTTCATAAGTCATTCATATTTTGAAGGGCAACTTAGTTGTTTGTAGATACTGGTTACTGTAAATATTGCTGCAATGAATATAGGTGTGAGAAAGTGATTTTTGAATGAATTTATGTGCTCCTTGGTATATGCCTAGGAGTGGAATACCTAGATCAAATAGGAGCTCAATTTCCAGGTTTCGACGAAATTCCATATTGTTTTCCACAAGGGATGTCTCTCCACCAGTAGTGAATTAAAGAGCCTTTCCCTCCACATCCCCGCTAGCACTGCTTGTTCTTGTTTTTTGAAATGTGTGCCAGTCTCTGTGGCAAGAGATGGCACCTCATAGTTGGTTGCATTTGCATCTCCATGATGAGTTGTGATGTATGGCATTTTTCATGAGTCTTTTGACCATTTGGATTTCTTTTTGGGGGAAGCTTCTGTTTATTTCTTCCCCTCAATTTTTGATGGGGTTAGATTTTTCTTGCTAAGTTCATTCAGTACCTTGTATATTGTAGATATTTGCCTCTTGTATGCACAATATTGCATGAATAGTTTCTTCCAATCTGTGTTGACCCTTGAAAGCTGGGCAGTATTTTCTTTGAGGTGCAAAAGCTTCCCAACTTAGTATATTTTCATCCATATTTCTCTGCCTCCATTTGTTTGGAAAGTTCTGTTTCTTCCTAGAAGATGGATTTTGCTCATTGTCATGGGGTGTTTTACCTATGTGTTGTTCTATATACTGGGTCCTTACACCATTTGGATTTGACTATTGTGCGTTGTATTAGATAAGGATCTGAGTTTGCTTTTTTGATAGTGGCTGATTGGCCAATATTCCTTGTTGAAGGGGCTTACCTTGCTCCATTTTCCATTTCTGTCCTTTTCAAATATTAATGTATTGTATATCTGAGGAGTAATCTCTGAATACAAAATCGATATCACAGAACTGTGGTTCTCTATTTGGTTCAATATCATGCTGTTTAAATTTATTCTTTCTTTGTAATACATTTTAGAATTGGGGAACGTAAAGCCTATCTTATTTCTTCCCACAAGGATTGCCTACACTCTTCTTGGGTATTTATAGTTACAAATGAATTTCAAAAGTTTTGAACTAATTCTTGGAAAAAGTGCCATACAAATACACATTTACTTTTGTTCCAAAAGTTTAGAAATATGGGAATATGAGTAGCATTTCGATTGGCCGATGTGAAACCTCCAAGATGACTTCAGTCCATTTTATTATTATTAAATGATCAGAGGAATTTTGGCAGGGCTTACCTAAACTTTTCGGGGGGCTCAGCCCACCGGATGTATCCTCAGATTTTCCTGGTGGGTAGGACAAATTTAGCCCCCATGGGGTTCCTCAAAAGGCCCTCTATGGATGCCTTTTTCCCCTGTGTGGATGGCTGAGGCATTTCCAAAGAGACGCCTGGCATTGCATTTTCAGCCAGTATTTGACTCTCTCTCTCCTTCGTATATATCAAGCAAAATAATAGCCTCTATCAATTAATTTGGCTCAGAAATTACAGCACCAAAGTTTCTTTGAGAACCCCCTTTTCTGGATAGAGTCTGCCCTAATGCAAAGACAATTTTTCTCTTTGCAACTGCAGTTTCTGGTAATCAAGTGCGTAACTAGAATGCAGATCTTGTCTATTGACTCTTCTTTAGAAATAGGGAAGCTCATTCTTGGGGATTTGGTTCCTCCATTCAATTAATCTCTAAATCTATGGAGTCCACCCTGAAAAGTTCAAGTTTCTAGATATTTCCTACTTCCTCCTAATCCTGATTGTGCATTTAAAGTAAGCTTGCAAGGAGTTACTTTGAGTTGTTACCTTCTCTCCTGTAACTTCAAATTTTCACAGTCACAAACATAGCTTATGTATTGTTATTGTTTGACTAGGCTTTGTGATTACAATTATTCTTCATCTGTGGCTAATTTTACACCTATAAATTCCCCTGCTCAATTAATTAAACTTGTCACACTCCTGCCAGAAACGTGTTGACTCCACATACTCTGTGTGGTTTCATTTATTTCCTATTTCATATTCGGTCCCTCGTGTTACCCGTTTCCCTTTCGTGAAAGGATTATGACCCACGAGAATTACTGAGATGCAAGACGCCTACAGAAAAATTTTCTTTTTATTCAAGGATAAACTAGAAGAGGCTTCATCACAATGGTGTGACACTTCATTATGGGCACTTTGGTGGTGCTGGGATTTATTAAGTTTCTTAATAAGTACTATAAAATTTATATTAGTTTGGGGAACACCCGGCACTCTCAGTGGATACTCTTGGCTGTCTGCTAAGAAATAGCTCCTAGCAGGCACGGGAGGATCATATGGGACACCGGGATTCGAAAAAACCATTTTTGGTTCAGGATCAGCTGCTTGCAAGGCAAGCGCAGCTGTGCTATCTCTCCGGACCAAGTACTATAAAATTTAACTCAATTGTATATCTGTAAACGATCAGAAATAAAAGTGGAACAGTATATGTGGGTTTCAAATTCCCAGTGGCCTACAAGACTTTTGAACAGTTCTTATTATAGGAAGTCCACTTTACTCACAATCCACTACGGGTTTCTATGGTGTGTGTAAAACAAACATCGAATATGAAATTTTATACAGTTGAGTCATTATGAGATTATTTGCTCCTAAAGTAAACATTGTAATCCTATTTATTTAAATGTAAATGTTATAGTCAATGCAAGCACATGTTGTCTTATATTGGAGAACATTATTCGGCAAAAATTTGTCAAGTATGTGTTGCAAAAGGCATTAGTGTCATCAGCACGACAAGTGATATGCAATATTTGATCAAGTCCATAGTGTATATTGGCTACTGTCCTTTTATGTTTCAAAAACACTCATCTCACCTAACAGAAGAGTGAAGATGTCTAGCTATATGAAGAATTAAAATCGTTTTAACAATAGGCTATCTATGTAGACTTACTGTTGAAAATGATAGGGAATTGGGGTCCGGGAGATAGCATGGAGTTAAGGCATTTGCCTTTCATGCAAAAGCTCATCAGTTCGAATCCCGGTGCCCCATATGGTCCCCGTGCCTGCCAGGAGCAATTTCTGAGCATGGAGCCAGGAGTAACCCCTAAGCACTGCCGGGTGTGACCCAAAAACCACAAAAAAAAGAAAGAAAACGATAGGGAAGAAATCTCACATTTTATATATTAATTTGTAAATAAATGAAATAAATATTTATAAAAATGAGTATTTATTTGTGCATCAGTTACACACATTTTTCATCATAGTGATCTTCCCCTGTGGGAAATGAAGATAAATGAGAGTTAGTATCCTAGGAACACTCCCAAGGGGTCCAATGAGTTGGGTTCCAGGGAGGAGTTTAAAAAGGACCCCAGATTTTACGCAATCCCTACGCTGCACCAGAAGGGTGGCTGTGGGAGCAGGGTGGTAAAAGTCCGGATTCAAGACCATTTAGGAAATATTTCCTCTACTGGGAGTGGGAAGTCTTCAACACAATGGAGAATAATAGCAAGGATCTACGTCAAAGTCATTTTGACCAACCTTAGCAAACTGCAGGGCCTGGACTACCCCCAACAACATTATTTCTGCTTCCTCCCAGAATTCAGGGCTACAGTCGTTACCCATGCATTGAACAGACAGGAGGTTAACAGGGAGACATTTAAAGGGGACCCCATGGTTTCCCCAACTGCCACCCAGGACAAGAATTGTCATATATATATATTCACTATATATATAGTTGAATAAGATGTCACAGTATTTAGCATATTTACAATATACAGAATGTCTATGTTTTATAAGTTCCTCCCCCCCAAGCTCACCACTTTATAAGCTCATTTCTAGTCCTTTACTTCCTCAACATCACCGCCTATTACCCCCCACATTTAATGCTTTCTACCCTCCATTATTGGCTATTCGTGAAACAGATCATTATCCCCTGTCAAGCCAGTTTCCAACCAGCTCCAAATGGAACAAAATAGAATCCCAGCCTGAGAAGATTTACTCTCAGTGTCCTGCTACCCACCACATTCCTTCACTGTGTACCTGTGCTAGCTACCATACTCGGTTTTTGAGAAGTCCCCACTCAAATATATCTCCTGATATGACACTCCAGAAGGCCAAATGACAGACCAAAATGGTGTCTTGGATTCAAAACCCTCTCAATGATTATTTCTATGGTTATAAACTGGATATCTATCTATCTATCTATCTATCTATCTATCTATCTATCTATCTATCTATCTATATATCTCCTATGTATATCTTAGATTTATTCCCTTTACAGCTATAACTCTTTTTGATTATACAGTTATTTAATGACAATTTTTATGCTGTTGTATTTTTTCTTTTTCTTTGTGATCTGTTCAATAGGGGATTATAGGAGAATACGTGCTCTGTTTAGAGTTCATGTTCGAACCAAGTTTCAGTGATAGTTGGACTTGTTCCCTTGGCCTCCGAATTCACTAACAATAACTTGAGGCATTGTTCCTCTTTTTTTTTTTCTTTTTTTGGTTTTTGGGTCACACCCGCAGTGCTCAAGGGTTAATCCTGGCTCCATGTTCAGAAATTGTTCCTGACAGGCACGGGGGACCATATGGGGCATCGGGATTCGAACCGATGACCTTTTGCATGAAAGGCAAACGCCTTACCTCCATGCTATCTCCCAGGCCCCATCATTGTTCCTCTTTTGTATTGACACATATTAATGGGAAAACATTATACAAGCAAACAAGTTCTTATCTAATAGAGATGGGAACAAAAATTTGGTAATGCAGTTAGGCCTTATACCCTGAACATTGGCTTAATGATTTGGCTCAGGCCTCAGAAAAATAGGCAATGACCATACACCCCTGAACCATGGATACTATATGTAGCCAGAACCACATTTGTCTATAGCATCACCAGGAAGCAAACTTATACCACTGAAACCCTATGGTTGCCCTGGCACTGACTTACTCCAAACTGTGTTCTCTTAACCCACAGACAGCTTAGCAACAGGAACAACCTGCTTGAAGGGCAGGGATATCCCCGTCTCATGGTGAGGTGAATCTAGAGGATGATCCACATCATCCTGACATTGAGGAGGGAAATGCACAGAAATCAGAGTCTGTAAGCACAGGAAACGAACACCAACAACCGCCAATGTGCGAAAAATTCCACCAGAAACCACAGAGAATGACTCAGTGGTTCTAGAAACTAGTATGCTTAGATCCCAGAGCCTATTTTATGCCAGAAAACTTCCGGAGTGAGTTTCTTTATATGTAGGATAAGGCTTCTTTTTCCTCATGTTCCCCATATTATGCTGGACCTATGCAAAAATAATTGCCACACTCACACCGTTATAATGTGTATTTTTATTTTAACTCTTATCCTTTACTAACAAAAACATGGGCCTACTAAACTTTTTAGAAAAGTATCACTGTAGTAAAATGCCTTTCTCGAATACTGGCAAGGCATGGGAAAGATGGAAGGGTGCATTGGTAGTGGGAATGTTGCCCTGGTGAATGGGGTGACCTTTCATGTCTGAATCCCAACTACAATCGTATTTGTTTTCATGGTGCTAAAATAAAGAGTTTATATTAAAAATGAGAGATTTTATAAAAATCAGAAATACCATTTTAAAAAGGTGTGAATATAGAAGAGAGTTTCATCTCCTCAGGGTGTATTATCTAATGCAAATGAAATGAACTCCCTAACTGGCTGGTTTTCATATATCATCTTCCTCCTATCCCCAGTTACACTTCTTTTCTCCAACTTGGCAGAAAGTATGGTTCAGAGCTACTGACTCAGTATAATGACATTATACAGGATATTTTTGAAAGAAGAATAAAATACTTTTCTAATTATATGATGCATTTCTGATCACGATGATAATGTGACCGAATTGAAACATTTATATTACATTTTATAGCTCTGCACTCATGACACGTGATTATCAAATATTGGCATATGCCATAAATTTTTTATTTATACCATTTTCTGTTTACAGAATTTCTTCTTCTTTTCCGACCATCTGAAATACAAAATTCCCCAAACAAGTTATTTTTGTTACGTCTGCATAAGAGCAATGGATTATGTTATGTCATATCATATCATACTATGTTACGTTACATTACATTACATTGCATTACGTTACTCACACGTTTCTTACACCTGCCCATTTGAGTCAACTGTTTCTTGCCCCAGCTTCCCTCATTTCCTGTCCCTCCTATCATAGGGTGAGGAGCAGAGTGAAAACTGCTAAAAAGTTCACATTTTAAAAGTTATAGAAATGCACGATAAAAGTGCCATTAGCTATAAAAAGTAAGTATGGTTGTTCATTAAATATTAGTTTTTAGAATATAAGCAAGCAGAATTTTTTCCATTTTTCAGCATATTTAAAAATCGTCATGGGGTCAAAGTGATAGTAAAATTGTTAAAGCATCTGCATTGCAAGCAACTGACCAGAAACTATACCTCATAACCTATATATCATCCCCCAATCCGCATCAAGGGTGGTCCCTGTTAGAAAACCCTGATCATTACCCAGTTTGGCCCAAACCAAAAATTGTCACGGTAGAATAGTTGGGTAGAATGGTGGTTTAGGTTCTATTATTTCATTAAGTATCATGCAATAGTAATAGAGTGGTAATCGGTGATATTGACAAACATTTTGATGGAATGGTGAGAAGTCAAATCCAGCTGAAATAGGCTCAAGGGATAAGGGGAAAAGTCATCAAATGACAGGCCATTTTAACTGATATTTTGAGAAGCTTTTCTGTAAATGGCAGAAAATTGATCGTAGATTGGGTAACTAGAGGAAACTAGAGGAATGAGAACATGGCAGGGGTGGCTCATATGCTTCTAGGAATATTCCTGTAGGAAAATAAATCCTAATGTGCAACAGAGAAAGAAGTTCATGAGGTATGTCATTATGCTGGTGTGGCATGGACTTCCTTGCCCCGAAAGTGAGAGTGAGAGTCGCTTTGTATATACATAACTGTAATATATATATATGTAAAACCATATATTTCTGAATATAAAGACACATATAATAATCTCTAAGGCTTTTTATCCCCCAAAGCTGAACATATTGTTTTATAATGCACACGGGCCATTTTCCAAGAATGAACACATGTAGCCAAGAAACAAACACTTCCATAAAATAAAGAGGATAGAAATGTATCAACTATCTTTTTAGACTATGTTGCAGTGAAAAATAGAAGTAAATTGCAAATAGAAATGGAGAAATAATTTTAACACCAAAATCAAAGAGCTCATAACTGATCAATAAATTAGTAAGAGAGAAAATAAAAGAGGAAATAAATCTCCCTGGAAACAAAATCAGAATGAATACATAAAATTCAGAATTTTGGGGACATATCACAAAGAGTATAAAGATGGAAATACTGAGCTTGCAAGCTATCATCATCATCATCATCATAAAGAGCCTACATAAATAAATTAATAGCGTAACTTAAGAAATTGGAACACTACCATCAAAAAAGACAGGAGCAAGCCAGAGGAATGAAATAATAAACCTTAGAGTAGAAATTAATGTAATGAATACTCAAAAAGCAATCCAAAATATCAGTGAAAGCAAGAGTGGTACTTTGTAAAGAAATAAACAAGAAAGATAAACCTTAAGCAAGACTCACAGGAAAAACAAAATAAAAAGTACAAGGGAGGAATATCACTATAGATACTGCAAACATTCAAACGCTAATTAGTAGTTAGAGATCTTTGTATCACAAACTGAGAGAATCTGGAAGAAATGTATAAATATGGAATTCTTATAACCTCCTAAGTTTGAAATAGGATGATATGGAATACTTGAACAGATCTATCACTATAGAAGAAATTGGAATGTTAATCAAAAGGCTTAACCAAGACAAAAGCCTTTAAAGAGACCTTACTGCCAGTCATTTTCAAAATGTTTCAGGACATTGAAGGATCAAAGCGCTCATAAACCGTTTCCAAGAAGCA
>PVKC010036059.1:0-13280 GCA_004027635.1 Crocidura indochinensis
TTGTATACCTTCTTTAGAGAGAGTAAACTCTTTGGTGATGGAATGGGATCTGATGCTAGAGAATGTATTTTGAATGCAAGTAAGTCTACATTAAGCAGTATTGGCCCACACATTGGAAAATGTTTAGTATTTCCTATAATTCTCAGCTATTTCCAATAAATATTCATAATACAGACCCTATCCTCCAGTGATGGCTAACTTTTTTGAGCTAGAGTGCCCATATTGCCGCACAAAACCAAAGGATTTCCTCAAAAGTGCCAGCTCATCAATTAAACCTTAATAACAGGATTTTAGTATCTAAAAACTATGCAGCACGCGCTGCATATCTTAATTGCAGACCTTCTCGAGTGGCAGCTACAAGGCCTTTGAGTGCCACTGCTGGCATGCGTGCCAGAGGTTCGTCATCACCATTGCTCTACACTGTTAATATTTAAGTAGTAGTATAAAAATTATTTGAGTATTTTACTAATATATAAATGCTCATTTATTAGGGTTAAGGTGGGAGAGATTCAATACTTGTAGTAAAATTTTTAGATGATGTCAGGTATATCTAAAATGCATTCCTCCGTTTCTGTTCTTGAATTCTACACTTGGGTTTCAGTCCTGTCCAACATCAGGATTTGAAGTGTTACAAGTGTCTTGATACTAGATACCTTTTTATCTGGCCCCAGACCTGCAGTGAAATGTTCTAAGGCATTATTCTATTTGTAGGAATCAAGTCTCTAGAGATTATCAAGCAAGTACATCTTTCATATACTCCGACCACATTCTCAGTATGAGCTGTTATTACTATTAACTATCTAACCATTTACTTGCACATTTGCTTACTTTGTTTCCTTCTAGCATCAAGCCTGATTGGTTGTTTGCTTTTTTGAGGGAACACTCAGAAGTGCTTAGAGGCCCCTTCTGAGGTGCTAGGGAACCCTATGGTACTGACCATAAAATATTGTATTTTCAAATACAAAAATAAGTTTTCCAGCCCCTTGAACTATTCTCCTAATTAGTACCTAAGATCATGATTGCTTATGCTTGTAATATCTTCAGTTAACAGCACAAGAGTTCTAAAGGAAGAAGCTGGTCTGTCTCTTCAGCTAGTTATCATTACTCTTGTCTCCCAACCCCAGTAAATAGCACCCCGTATCTTTACTACATAGAAAATTTCCATAACTTCTGTCCTCAAACAGAATCATGTGTTCCACCATCTGCCACCTCTGGTTTTATTTACATAAAATACCTTTATTTAATTTCTCCCCTTATGAAAGTAAACTCAATTTCTCTACTGAATGTGATGATATCCTTTATGGCATTTTCTCTGTTATAACTCCACCACAAATAAGTATTCTATAGATGATAGATGGGTTTGATTATGCTGTCAGATAGTGTCTAAAGCTTGAGTGTATATATATTTTTGGTTTTTAATGGGGAGGACATCAGGCAGTACTCAGGGGATTCCTCTGACTCAGCATTCAGGAATCAATCCTGGTGCTCCAAAAAACCATCTGGGATAACTAAAAATCAAACCTAGGTTGTCCGCACACAAAGCAAGCACCTTATCCACTATAGTCCAGCTCCTATATTATCGTCTGCATATTCAGAGAAATGCTTCACTACATAGATAGATATGTATATAGATAGATGTCCCAGGATTTCAAATTTTAGTGGCATACCAAATTATCTATACACAGTCCTATATCAATTCTATTATACCAGAGTTGAATTTTAGCTAGTTTTCATCCTTTATTTTTTTTTTTACTTTCAGCATCTAGATTAACTTCTAACATTTTAGAAGTTCAGTATAGGTTGCAAGTTGCAAGTTGAAATCTAATTTCATACTCTTAAAGATGACTTGTTCAATAAATTCATCTTTAAAACAATGGTGAGAATACTATTAAGAATCTGAACACAAACTCGTTTTTTGTGACTTAAAGCAAAACTTTTCGATGTGTTGTTAAGAGTCAGAGAAAGCCCACCACCTTAAATAAAGACCACGAATCTTCAGAGAATGCAATCAGCAAAATCAGGTTTATTGGCTCCAGCTAGCTGGAGCATAGCTTCTGCCATACTGACTGAAACAGAAACCCTGGGCAATATATGGGGGTTTCTTTTATAGGTTTAAGGAAGGTTAGGAGGAGGGCCGGTATGAAAAGTAGGGCTTGTAGAATGCACCAATTCCTAGTTCAGGGATTGTCCAATCAGATGGTGAGCTTGTCCTTTTTCAAATAAGTCTGAGAACCTTGGGGGGGGGGGGCAAGTAGAAGTCCATTCTTTTTCCCAAATATGTCAAGTCCCTCTTAGGAGAGGCATTGGCTGATGGTTACCAGAGTAGCAGGCCTCTGACATCTCAAGGGATGTCAGATCAAGGGAATCAAGAAGGTGAGGTGGAAAAGGTTTAACAGATATCTATCTGATCACCTTTCTGAGTTATTATAACCATCTAATATCTATTTTCATATATTTTCCCTTAATAACGTGAAGTGGCAGATTTCATCTAATTTCAAGAAGGAATCTTTGTTTGTTTGTTTGAAGGCCAAACTCAGCAAAGCTCAGGGGTTACTTCTGACTCTGTGCTCAAAAACTGCTCCTGGTAGGCTTGGGGGCACTATATGGGATGCCAGAGATCAAACCCGGATTTGTCCAGGGTCGACTGCATACAAGGCAAATGCCTTACCACTGGGCTATTACTCCCAATCCTCAAAAAAGAATCTTTGTGTTTGACTGATCATGGTTGATGTATAGATAAATGTCTTCAGGGGATGGGAGGGGATAATCTTAAAAAGGAATGTACAAAGATGTCTTAAATATCTTACATAATGTAGCCAGATTTCAAAATTAAACCGGTAAGTGTTTCAGGTATCAAAAAAGAGCAAATGATCAGGAGGTCAGACTTTCTTGTTTCTTGGAAATTGTATAAATGAAAGGGCACCTCACTTCGGCTGAAAACCCTTTGTTAGAATGTTAAAATTAAACCACCCCAGATACCCATTCACACTGAAATGCCTGTGGGTAACCAAAGCCAAAGTCATAATAATAGTAAAATGATTCAGTTAAATGAGTCAGTCAGTCTCTCCTCACTTCCTCACCAAGGCACAGACAAGAGCAGCCACCTGTGGGCTGCTCAAGACAGCATAACATTTGCAGAGTTAAAAAAAAAAAAGAAAAAAAGCAAACAAGGAAATCTCTTCCTTCCAGGAGTGCCCTTTTAGGTCATATTTATCTGAATGAGCCACTTCCAAATGCAACTTTAACCCAAACAGTTGCACTTTCTAAGACTGTGAGCGCTAACAAGACCTCAAATCATTTGCTTATAAAACAGATAAAATTCATAAAATGCTGAAATAGTTTAGAGAGGGGTTTTAAAATTCGACTACACAAGCAATGCTTGATCAAAGCAGGACTATTACATAGAAATAAGAAAAGTAGTGATAATAAAAGGAATAAAATAGTAAAGATAATAAAAGAAATAAAATCATTTGAAACAAAAGCTCAGTTAACATTTATAGTATATCCCTCAAGCTTGTAGTCCTGATGTCTATGTGCATTTCTGTCGAAGGTGTGATAATACTGTATACAATTTAAAACCCAATTGTCTCATGAAAATTATATAACATCAGGCATGACAAATATTAACATTCATTGTGAACACTGTTAGCATTCATTGTATGATTTTGTTTGCTTGCTTAATAGCTTAAAGAATATATATTATTATTAAGCATCTAAATATTAAGAGACATCATCCAAATACTATTTCATTATTTAATAGAGCAAATGTAATGTGTATATTTACATTAGCATCATAGTTATAAACAAAATCATGAAAAATGTGCTTTATTTATAGCTTTACAAAATACTTCGATAGTCCCATCTAAATAATTACTTGAAGTAATTACAAGAACAATTTTAACAATACCTTGCTGAAATTGGGAACCAATCTGGCTACTTTGTGAATATTTCAGAGGCTCCCATTTTTCCCTTTTATGTGGCTCCCATCATTGTAATGGAAAATGCTTCAAATTTAAAGGAGGATATAAAATGTGAAGGCAAGTGTTGTTATCACAAGTAATTTTGTCATTTTATCTTATTAGCTGTGAAAGTTTTGTTCATAATTTTTTCTGTTTCCCCCCAACATCTAGCCAGTCTCTTATTTGCATAGATGCATAAAATTTCTTAAAGACAAAGATCTACTTGCTCAACGAAGTATTCATTGCACGCATCTTTTAGTTTGTTATTCACTTTTTAAATGTGTTAATGATGTTTCTTCTCTTTAAAAGTTTCATGCTTTTTAAAAAATGTATCAGTTCTAACAGCATGGCTTTTATAATTTTCATTTTGTACTGCAATGATTCACTTCTACAGTAGAAACCCTATACAAGTTGAAAAGTCACCAATAAGGAAATAAAGTTAAGTATTTTTGTGCCTTGATAACATTTTTCTAGAAGACTGATTCATTATGAAAATGCAGATAACATACTCTATCCATGATTTTCATAATTCTCATATCATGGGTAGGCAACTCCCATTAAAGGGAAGTAAATATGTAACTACAGCCAAATGACTTGGTGGTGCTCAGGAACAGGAGCTGGGTTAATGAAGTGTGAATGTTCTCCAGTAATATACTGCAAATGCTTAATAGCTAAGTGTCTGGGGGTGGTAGAAATAAGTACATACTTTTACATCTATAAGCTGACTATAAATTTCAATAATGAGTTACTTACATTAAAATTTATAGATATAATAAACAATAATAAATTTCTAATGTTTTTTTCCTTTTATACCACACCAAATGGCTATTCAGTAATTAATTCTGAGTCTACAGTCAAGGACCATTCATGGTTGGGCTTGGAGGATTATATGGGGTTCAGAGAATGCATCCTTGCATCCTTGGACAGCCTCAAGCAAAGCAAATACCCTACCCACTGTAATATCTGTCTGTTTTTTTATTGCAATAAGTTTTTACTAAATTCTTACAGCTAGTTCTTGTTTGCAGTTGATAAATATGTTTTTAATTTGAATATTGGTTGATAATTTTATGTATGTTAATGCTCATGACAAAACTGAAACAGCAAAATATTCTTCACAAGTATGGTTTGTGAATAACAAAAATAACTTACTTGATGTAATAGTTTTCAAATATTGGAATAATATTTTTAATGTTTGTGCTATTCAAAAATAGCTACCACTTCTGTGATTCAACTTTAGGTTAATATACACTATTCGGATATTTTGTTTCCCATTTTATTAAGCATCCACAAATCAATCAGGTCCTGGTTTATAGCATTTGCTTATCCCTATGATATAAATACTTCTTTCTTTGTCCATTATCAAATAATAAACATTTTATTGAACCTGAAATTGAAAGGTGGTATAAATTTCAAGATACAGGTCATGGTGAATATTTAAAAATAGAAAATGACCAGTTTTAAGGCACTATTACCTATTGTAGTGACTGTTGTGATCATGGGCATATGGCAACACTGTGGTATGACATATGGGATATATGGTCTATACCCTAGCTAGAGTGCTCACAATGTTAGGACCACAGATGCTTAGGATAAAACTCAGGCAATATGTGAAAACCATGAGTCCAGTATCTGTTTTTTTTTTAGTTTCTTGTCTCATTTAACTGAAAAGTGTCTTGTATGCACTTACTTGTAAAATTACTAAGCACTCAACATGTGATTTCCATGGGTCAGGAGAAGTTAGATCCAATGCTCTAGGGATAGTATGATTTCTATCAAATAAGATAGAATATCTTATGCACAATATCTTATGCATAAGAGCATATTTTATATGCTCTATGGATAGATATATTATTTCTAGGAACTTTGTTTTGCAATTTACTACAATTTTATTAAAGCCTTCACTAGTGCAAAGGAAATTAAGGGAATATTATGTGATTGACTTTAGAGCAAAGTGGCAAATATGTAACAGACTGACATAAGGAGGTGACCTGATGAAGGAAAAGATAATACTCTAGATGGCTTAAATTTTGGTAAGAGGGTGAAGACAGATTTATGAATCAAACCACCTTTCCCAAAGAACGACTAAAAATCCTGTTGGCAGCTGTACCCTGATAGCTAAAAGAAGATGACACTCAGGCCTCTTCCCTAAATTTTTTTCAAGAAAGAAACACATAGTTCTGCTAATAGAAATTAATATTTTAGCAGATATTTTTGAAGATTTAGTTCTATGCAATAAGCTATTCACATTTAAAGTTTATAATTGAAAGCATTTTGACATCTGTAGTTATCCATTAAATTATCATAACAATATAGTGACAGTTTCTACTAACCTATAATTTCTTCTTATTCTGTCTCAACTCTTTTCTCAAGCCCTGCCACCAACGGTGCTTAATACCTATGCCAAGATGATCTGTCATCTGATTTTAAATATATAGACTAATTTTTCATTTTTCTGTAATTTGAAGTTGATAGTATCATTCAGTATATATTTTTAATTTAACTTTTCTTTCTCAGGAAAATTATTTTAAGACTAATACATGTTTTTTATGTCCCTCTATCATCAATTACATTTTTATTTAAAAATATAATTAATTGTATTGAATTAGAACAATTTGTATTTCACTCTTCCATTTATCAATGAATATTTGGGTTGTTTCCCAATGTTAGATATAAATAAATATATTGTGAATTTTTTTGATACATAGTTATATGAACATAGGTTTACTGTCTTAAGGATGAAAAAGTACCTAATAGTGGGATATAATATTAATACATACTTAAATAACTTATTTCCTCCTCATATTGATTTTCTATTTGTTTATAATATAACATAATTTCAGACATCTATATGAATACTTCAATATGTGTATAGGATACATTGAACCATCAATTAAAATTTTGCCCTTTTCCCCCTTTTATTTGAACATTGTGATTACAAAGCTGATCATTATTGAGTTTCAGTCTAAGAATGTACTATACCCTTCTCCCATGATCATTTCCTACTACCAATGTCCTTGATTTTTCTCTTTCTCTCTCTCCCCCCACCTTTATTTTTCTTTTTAGACACTGGTTTTCATTATTGTTGAGGGGTACCATGCATGGCAGTTTATCTCTGTCCAAAACTCACTTATTGTCCAAAGTAATCAGTTCCAACTATCATTGTCATGGTGGTCCCTTCTCTACCCTAACTACACTGCTCTACTTCTTATGGCAAGCTTACTACCATGGACTGGTCTTACTGGCCTTCTTCTCTATAGTAACTGGATATTATTGCAACACTATTTTATTTTTCTTCTATCCCAAAAGTGAGTAAGATTATTCTGTGTCTATCCTTCCTCTGACTCATTTCACTCAGCATAATACTTTCCGTATTCATCCATGTATAAGCAAATTTCATGATTTATTTTTTCCTAAGAGGTGCATAGTATTTCACTGTGTAGATGTACCATAGTTTCTTTAGCCACTCATCTGTTCTTGGGCACTTGGGTTGTTTCCAGATTTTGGATATTGTAAATAGTGCTGCATTGAACATTGAACTGCATAGGGCTCTTATTTTTGTATTGTGTTTTGTGTTCCTAAGGTATATTCCTAGAAATAATATTTGTAGATCATATGGGAATGGAATTTCTAGTTTTCTGAATAATATCATTATTGTTTTCAAAATTGCTGGACTAGGCAGCATTTCCATGAGCAGTAATCAAATTTAATCTTTAATAAATTTACTAAAGGAAAAATATTAGAAAAATAATTGATTTTGTATTATTATATTTCTACACAGTGAAATACTATTGCCAAAATCTAGTAGGATGAGTGGAAGAGAATATGCAAGAGGTGGGAGACAGTAGTTAATGTATACAATAACTAATAACTGTATTTTTGTGTCATATACTAAGATGTTTGTGTACTAAGATGGAGTTGATGTTTTTGTTTTGTTTGGGGGCCACACCTGGTAGCATTTACGGGTTACTCCTGGCTCTACATTCAGAAATCACTTCAGTAGGCTTGGAAACCACATGGGGAGCAAGAGATCAAACCAGGGATAGCTGAGTTTGCAAAAGCCCTACCTGCTTTGCTATGGCTCTACTCTTCATAGTTTTTTGGTTTGGGGGCCACAGCCAGCAGTGCTCAGGGATTACTTCGGGTTTTGCAGCCAGAAATTATTCCTGACAATATTGGAGGATCACATATCTTCCTGATATCTAAGCCAGGTTAGCCACATGCAAGGCAAATGCACTGCCAGCTGTGCTCCAGCTCCAGCCCAACCTTCACTTTTTTTAAGAGAAAAAAAAGCTGGGGGTCTGAGTTCACTGTTTTGCAATTGGCTAACCAATTGTGCCAACACCATTTGTTGAAGAGGCTTTCCTGCTCCATTTAGGATTTCTTGCTCCTTTATCAAAAACTAGGTGATTGTATTGCTGGAGAACATTCTCTGAGTACTCAAGCTTATTCCACTATATTTATTTCAATAACATACTGTTTTGATAACTATTGCTTTGTAATACAGTTTACAATTTGGGAAAGTGATGTCTCCCATATTCCTTTTCTGAAGGATTGCTTTAGCTATTTGAGGGTGTTTATTGTTCCAAATGAGTTTCAGATATGTTTGATCCACTTCATTGAAGAATGTCATGGGCATGTTTAGAGATTTTGCATTATATCAGTACAATGCTTTGGGGAGTATTGTCATTTTAATTATGTTAATCCTGCCGATCCATGAGCAGGGTATATGTTTCCATTTCTGTGTGTCCTCTCTTATTTCTTAGAGCAGGATTTTATAGTTTTCTTTGTATAGGTCTCTTACACCATGTACGTAGGTAAAATCCAAATGTTAGATTAAGACCTTGATATGAGACCTGAAACCATAAGGTATATAGAACAACACATAGATAAAACATTCCATGACATTGAAACTAAAGGCATCTTTAAGGAGGAAACAGCAGTCTTCAAACAAGGGGAGGCAGAGATAAACAGATGGGAATATATGGATTCTGCATCTCAAAGGAAATAGTGCCCGGGATACAAGAACCACCCACTGAGTGGAAGAAACTATTCACCCAATACCCATCAGATAAGGGGCTAATATCTGAAATATACAAACACTGATGGAACTTTACAAAAAAAAAATCTAATCTCATCAAAAATGGGGAGAAGAAATGAACACTGTCAAAGAAGAAATACAAATGGCCAAAAGGCACATGAAAAAATGCCCCACGTCACTAATCATCAGGGAAATGCAAATCAAAACAACTATGAAGTACCATCTCATGCCACACAGAGATTGGCACACATCACAAAGAATGAGAACAAGCAGTGCTGGCAAGGATGTGGAGAGAAATGAACTCTTATCCAATGCTGGTGGGAATGCTCTCTAGTCCAACCTTTATGGAAAACGATATGGAGGTTCCTCCAAAAACTGGGAAATGAGCTCCTATACAATTCAGCTATACCACTCCTAGAGATATACCCTCGGAACACAAAAATACAATACAAAAATTCCTTCCTATATTGATTAAAGTGCTATTTACAATAGTCAGACACTGGAAACAACCAAGATGGGACATTGGTGATGGGAATGTTGCACTGGTGAAGGGGGTGTTCTTTATATGACTAAAACCAACTACAGTCATATTTGTAATCCGGTGTTTAAATAAAGATATTAATAAAAAAGAAATAGAAAAAGAAAGGGAGAGACCCACATATAAGGTAATTTCAACATTAGAATGCAAATGATTTGCAAAAATATACAGCAAGAAAGAATAGAATAAATACAAATAGCAATTACGTATTGTCTGCAAACATGCACCAGACAAGTATAGAACTAAAAGAGAGAGAGAGAGAGAGAAGAGAGAGAGAAGAGGCATTTTAAACTAGTTTAAAAGATTTATGTCATTGAGCATTTATACCAGCAAGGTATACCATTTTCATAATTTTACCTCTGAGAAAATTTAATCTAGTGAAATTTAACTCTAGTCACTCAGATTTATCCAGAACTGAATTTTTAATTTGGTCTGAGATTTTCTTACATTCAATGAAGCTGAGAATCCTTACATGTATTTATTGTTATTGTATATCTGTTCTGATGAAAAATCTATTCTATATTTTCAGCCTTCTCTTACAAATGGTTTGTGCTATAAACATCTCATCCTTATTTTTATTCCCATAAATTTATTCTTCGACAATAATTTATTTACAAGGGTGTCATTTAGTTTCTAAATATTTTATTATAGTTTTCCAGAAGACTCACTGATATATAATTTAATTCAATGTAATTAGGGAAAAAGTTTTATGATCATGACATGAATTATTGTAAATTTAATAATTTTAATAACTTGGAATAAATCCCTTATTCACACTTGAAAGGAATGTATCCTGATGTAAGGAGTATTGTAGGTTTAACTAGTTGGTGTGTTATTCAAAGAAGTCTGTTAAATTTCCTATCCTTGTAGTTTCATTGATTTAGTTTTCTTTTTGGCTGTTTTTTTTCTTTTTTTTTTCCTAGTTGATGGTTTTAGTTTGTTATTTTTTTTTTTTTGCTCTTTTTGTACTTTTGTGTTACTGCCTTATTGTTTTTTTTTTGTTTTGTTTTTTGCATGTTTTTGTTACCTTTTCCTTCTTTTTCCCCTTTCTTCTATTAAATGGATATTTATAACACCTGGATGGACTCCTCCTAATTTTTTGGCTGGTTTTGTTTTTTTCTTTTCTTCTCCTTTATCTTTTCTTATATTGCCAACAGGACCACCTTACTGGAATCATCTTGTTCAGCCTCATAATTGGAGTGGGAAAATGAATGGTACGAAGACTAGGCAGTCTTATGAACATTTAGTGGAAATAAAAAATTATCAGACTTAAACAACAAACCCAAAGTCAATGACAACAGAATCGATAACCAATCTACAACAAGCTGTACGAGAGGGGAACAGTTACACTAGCACTGAGGGGGGTAAAGGAGAGAGATATGGGATGCATGCTGGGAACATGGGTGGAGGGAGGACAACTCTGGTGGTGGGAATGCCTCTCACTCATTGTCACTATGTGCCTTAAATATTACAGTGAAAGATTTGCAATTCACTTTGACCACAATAAAAAAAAATTTTTTTGTGCCCAGTATAAAAGTGAGACACATCTTAGTAGTCTCAGCTCCCTCTGATTTTTGAGAATTACCATTTTCCCTACAGGGAACAGGTACTAGCTCTCACTTAGTTCTAATTACTGTGTTTAATAATATTTTAGAAGCTTCCACAATCATATGCTGATCAGTGCCTGGATAGATTTTTGAGGGGAACCATCTGCACTTCTCCAAAATTCCATGATAAAGCAATACTCTGTTTGAATTCCCCTTCACTGTAGCTCACTTTGTGAACTTTAAGGTATTAAGGATTCATCTACATTAACTTACTCAATCTCTCTTAATTTCTAATTACCCAATTTTTCAATAGCATTGTGTATTTTCTTTTTTTAAAAAAAATTAATAATCGCGCTTACTGTTATTCTATTTTGACAAAAGGAAAAAGACCAGAGAGACATTAAATTAATGTCCTGGGTTATATAAATTCTTTTTTTTATTTGATAGATTTTGTCATACTAAATCTATTATTCTTTGTTTTCTTCCACACATTTAAAACTTTTGTCATAAATATTTAAGTTTTTAATTATAGTAGAAAAGTTTTTGTACATGTTTGGAATAGAGAATTAAGCCCATATATTTATTTCTCTATGGTAAACTTTTTTATTCATTACCATATATTGAATCAAATTTATATTCCTTACTGATATGCAAAGACACTTCTATCATATCAAGTTTCTATGCTTGGGAATAAATGTTTTAAATCTGTATTACTTTGTTGGCTTACTTTTTTATATGTTTACTTTATTTGATATTTATTAAATGTTTATATCTAAATTCTTTATTTTTTTAAATTTTATTTACTTTATTTAAAGGGCACATATTACATAGTTAACATAGTTTATCATAATACATTTATTTCCAAGTAAGTTGGAGCAAAATTATAAAAAAAAAAATGAGAAAATGAAAGGAAAAATAGAAGAGGAAAAAATAGTACAATTAATTGCAAGCAGATTTGTAAAAATTATTATGTTTCTAGTGAGATAATTACTCATTGTCAGAAGGTTTAATAAGTTTTTCTTGCTAGATGACCAGTCTCACTTCATTTGTTTCTGAAGATTAGGGAGATTCAGACACTCATTGTTATGTTAATTGGTGTGTTCCTACAGGGATGACAGTATTATTCAAAAAATGGAATTGTCATGCAGCTGTAATTCAGGAATTCCAAGCACTATTGCTGATGCTGTGACTTTTGGGGACATGTTTCAGCTGCCATGTCTTCTGGAAATACAAGAAAATAGGTAGGGGATGGTGCCCACTCTTACTCTAAAACAAGACCAGGTAATGTCAATAATCAATAATGGACCTGAAATTTGGGCAGATTGGTATCTCTGCAGAGAGCCATAGAGGAGTGCTGAAGTATGCCCATTGGCAAAAAATGTGATTCTGGGAGATGGGAGCAACAGACCTGGCATCAGAAAGGGGGGACTTGGACCATCCACTCCTGAAATTTCCAGCTTTTAGCTGCATTACTGGTATACCCATATTTTTTCACAGCTTGTTTTACATCTTTTTAAAAAACAAAGTAATTCTATGGAGCTGGCTAGATGCATATATATGGCGAATGCATTTTACACTTAGATTTTTTTTTTATGTTTTGGTTACATAACATGATTGTGGTTGGGATTCAGTCACGTAAAAAATACTCCCCTTCACCAGTGCAACATTCCCATCACCAGTGTCCCAAATCTCCCTCCTCCCCACCCCACCCCTGCCTGTACTCTAGACAGACTTTCTATTTCCCTCATTCATTCACATTGTTGTGATAGCTCTTAATGTAGTTATTTCTCTAACTGTACTCATCACTCGTTGTGGTGAGCTTCATGTCATGAGCTGGACTTCTAGCCCTCCTCTCTTTGTCTCTGAAAATTATTGTAAGAAAGTCTTTTGTTTTTCTTAGAACCCATAGATGAGTGAGAATATTTTGCGTCTATCTTTCGTCCTCTGACTTATTTCACTTAGCATAACAGATTCCATGTACATCCATGTATAGAAAAATTTCATGACTTCATTTCTCCTGATGGCTGCATAATATTCCATTGTGTATATGTACCACCATTTCTTTAGCCATTCATCTATGGAAGGGCATCTTGTTTTTTTAAGATTTAACATTTTTTTTTGTTTTTTGGGCCACATCCGGTGATACTCAGGGATTACTTTTGGCTATGTGCTCAGAAATAGCTCCTGGCTTGGGGGAC
>PVKC010036060.1:0-13326 GCA_004027635.1 Crocidura indochinensis
CCCCCCGGGAGACTGCAGTGGGATCCAAGGCAGGAACCCCAAGGAGATAAGAGATTTGGACCTGATATGCAAAGCAGGTTAGAAAACTATCTGGCTATGAAGGACTTTGTAAATCACAATGGTTTCCATAAAACAACAACAACAACAACAACAACAACAAAAATATATATATATATTTTTAAATAATAGATCAAAATAATAAAAATTTCTTTAAAAAATTACAAAAGGAAAACTGTCCGGCTATGAAGGACTTTTTAAATTACAGTGGTTTAAATAAAACTTTAAAAATATTTTTTGATCAAAAATATTATTTTTAAAAAATTATAAAAGGAGGGGTCGGAGAGATAACATGGAGGTAAGGCATTTGCCTTACATGCAGAAAGTCGGTGGTTTGAATCCCGGCATCCCATATGGTTCCCCTAGCCTGCCAGGAGCGATTTCTGAGCATAGAGCCAACCCTGAGCTCTGCCGGGTGTGACCCAAAATCCCCCCCAAAAAATAATAATAATTATAAAAGGGAAACTAGCTAGCTATGAGGGACTTTGTAAATCACAGTGGTTTCAATAAGACTTAAAAAAATGAGACTATCTTAAATAATAGATCGAAATAAAAAAATTTTAAAAAGCTTAGAAAGGAAACACTATCTGGCTAAATAAAAATAAATAAAACCACATGGGTAATATGAACTAAAATGTGTAAGCAAACTCATAATAAGTCTGAAAATACCGTATTTCCCTACAGTGAACACCAACATTTTGGGGAGCACAGCAGTGGATGTTCAGCCTGCACTGAAAGAGGTGGGGGGCATACCTGGTGGACATCTTTATAATAAAAGTTATTCTCAGTGTTCGAATAAAAACAAAATGTTCTTTCCATACAATGGAATATAGTGAAATACAGTCACATCATGGATAAAGCCAGAAAACACACTAACCAAGACAGACATAAAAACCTGCATATTATATGATTCCATGTCAAGAATGTGTAGAGCAGGTGTAAGAGAGATACTATAGTGGGTTGACCTTGCATGTGGCCAACCATGGTTCAATTCTAGACATTTCATTACCTCCATGAGTAATTCCTGAGTGCAGAGCAGGAGTTACCCCTGAGCATCAAAGTGTGGCAAAAACAACACCAACAAAACAAAAAAGTGTAGACCCTTCTGGAGGACTGGCTGAGTCTATAAGCAAAGCCTTAGAAACAAGGCAAAATGCTCTTTACCAAACACTAGGGAGATGGGTGGTGAGTGCTAATGAGTTTCTTTTGGGGGTGATTGATAAAAATATCTTGGTTTATAATAATGTGAATAAAGTGACCCTATTTAAAAATCACAGAATAGGGGACCAGAGCCATAGCACATAGGGGAGGACATTTGCCTTGCACGAGGTGACCCTGGCACCCCATATGGATCCCTAAGCCTGCCAGGAGTGATTTCTGAGTGCAGAGCTGGGAGTAATGCCTGAGCATCACTGGTGTAACCCTCACCCCCCCACCCCCCCAAAAAAGACACATGCAATAAACAGTAAAAGTATATCTTATAATTTATGGATTGTTTTTGTTTTGTTGTTGTAGGGACATACCCAGCGATGCTCAGGGATTGGTTACTCCTGCTCTCCTCAAGACTCATTTCCTGGTAGTGGTCAGCAATCACGGGATTTCAGAGATGAACCTGGCTCAAAATGTGCAAGGCAAAAATGCCTTTACTGTATGTTCTATCTCTTCAGCCTCTGTATGGATCATTTCAATAAAACTTTAAAAAGAGTGAAGCTAATGTTTACTAGTCACTATGTATATTAGCATTTATGCTTGGTATTCTATATGCATTTTTCCCAGTTCTTCATAACCACCATTGACTTGATTATTAAGCTTTGTCTAGATTTAAAATAAAAAAAAACCAATCTGGAAGAAACTGAATCATTGTCAATTAGCTGGGCTAAGAATGAGGTACAAGGGATTCAAATCAAAGTTTAAGTAGTGTTTAAAAGTCCATGATCTTTTTATTAGCTATTTAGATGTGAGTAAGTGCAGAATTTGCAGTCCAATTTCAGAGATCAACTTTTATGAACATGGCTAACTTTTGTTGAGAGGACTACCAGATTCCTCAAAATAGATAACAGAGACTAATGGAAAACAATCACTTTATTAAAAAAAATAGCAAATTTCACAAATCCTTAATAGCTCATTTTGTGGTCACTGGTCATTGGCACACTCATTAGCATGTGTACTGATTGTCTAATGTAAACTGTCTCAGCTGGGCTGCCGCTAAAGAAGCCTGAGCCTTGGCAACTTAGGAACGACGCTGGAAGGAGTTTGGTGAGCTCAGGAAGGGGTAAGTCCTCCCAGCCTGGGCCATGACATCAAGCGCAAGACATTTCAAGTATAAGGCAACGATAAAAAGCAGAGCAGCACCGCCTGGCATCATGTGTCCCCATGAAGCCTTCAGCAACACCAACACCCGTCTTCACTGAATCACAGCGAGTCAAATTCACTAATAGCAGCATATGAACACAATTATGGCACTTGCACATGGTAATCATTTGTAAATCCTTATTGTGGAGGAGGATTCCGCTACTGGCTTCAGCTGAAAAATCAAAAAAAAAAAATGCGGCTTCTCTTCAGACCTTAAGGAAGCAACTGCATTTCATTTTAGCTTGTAGAAGTGTTCGGAACATCTTGCGCATCTGCCAGATGGAGTTTCTGTCTGAATTCATCAGTTAAGGTTTCTATTCTCTAATAACTGAGTGAGAAACATTCTGGACGTTACGCTCAGGAGTGGAGGAAAAGAGTTGTCGGTTGTTCTTGTGTTTAAGGAATATGTTTAAAAGCAATGTTCCAGTAGGGTTGTTAACCAATTTGGATGTTGGGGATGATATTCAGAGACAAACGAGATGAGGACTAGGAGGACCAGTCCATGGTAGGAAGCGTGCCACAAAGAGCGGAGAGTGTAGTGAAGAGTAGAGAAAGGTCGACTATGAAAGTGATAGTTGGAACTGATCACTCTGAATAAGAACTGGGTGCTGAAAGTGACAGGCATGGCACCCCTTCATTAACAGCAGTGCAAACCACACTGTCAAAAACTGAAAGGGAAGTGGGAGAGTGAGAGAGAGAGTAAGAGAAGGAGGGCTTACCCCTGTTGTGGGGAGTGTGGATGGGAGGGAAGAAGGAAGTCAGTGAGAGTGAGAGGGAAACTCTGGGCATCTGTGGCAGTGAATGTGCAGAGGTGAGGGTTGTACGTTGTATGACTAATTCAATCATGAACAATTTTATCTCTGTGTGGGAACTATTATGAACAACCTTGTAACCACAGTGTTTAAATAAAAATAATCAAGAAACTTGGATGTTGGACCAGAGAGATAGCATAGGGAGTAGGATGCTGCTACGAACACAACTGACTGAGGTTCAATCCCCAGCATCTACATAGACCCTGGAGCTTACCAGGAGTACAGAGCCAAGAGTGAACTCCGAGCATTGCTACTGGCTCCAAAACAGAAAACCAAAACAAAACAAAAAAAAATCAGATGTGATAAGACCATTTTAAAGATAGTGACACAATAATACAAATAAAAGCACTTTTCTTATTAATAATAATAGTGCTACTACTAGTAATAATAATAATATTCAAATATAAACCCTGAAAATAATTGCTAAAACAAGGTGATATTCCAGGATCTAGTAGTCACTTAAACATAAGAATAATTTATGGGAAGGACCTGATTAGAGCATGTGTGAAAATAAGCTGGGAGTGAAAATTTTTCATTTGTGAATGCAATGCTAGATTTTTTTGATTCTGGGGCCACATCCAGCTGTACTCATGGATTACTCCTGGGTCTATGCTCAGGATCACTATTGGAGGGCTTGGGGACCACATGGGGCACCAAGGATTGGACACAGGTCAGCTTGGTGCAAGGCAAACACCCTACTTGCTATATTCTTTGGTCCCAGTGAAGACAATATTTGAGCTGTAATATCTTGGAGGAAAGACAGGGTTTTGAACCAACCTGGCAATCCTGTGAGTCTACTTAAAGTGCCTTGCTGGAGGGTCACCCCTGGAAGTGCCATATGGTGAGGGGGTCTGAACCCAGGTCTCCCCCATTCAAAGCATGAGCACTAGTTTCTCTGTTGAGCTCTTATAAGTTGTCTCTCCCTCCTACCCACCCCTTATTATGTGGTTGAGAGATGTGTGTATGTCTTATCTCTCAAGTTGAGCAGAATTTTTATTTTTTTATTTGCAAAGGGACAGTGATATGGCTCAGGGAAAGACAAAATAGTTTCTTGTTCTATATCTCATACTATGCCTATCATTAAGTTAAAAAATCATTACAAAATTACAGAATACATTTTCAAGGTTAAAACTTCAATATTTAACACATTAGACTACTCCAAGATAATTCTATAGAAATGTTACGTATCTAATGTATTTAATGTAATAATAGTAATTTGTGTGTTTAGCTCAAAGAAGATTCAAAGTAATTTTCATGAAAACTAGCCTAATTCTAAACCCTCCTAAAATTTTTAATTTTGTTAAAAATTAAAAATACAAAGCAAAGGGGCCAGAGGGGTTGTGCAAGCAGTAAGGCATCTGCCTTGCCCATGCTAGCTTAGGATGGACCGCAGTTCGATCCCCCAGCATCCCATATGGTCCCCCAAGCCGGGAGCGATTTCTGAGTGCATGGCCAGGAATAAACCCTGAGTGTCACCAGGTGTGCCCCACAAGAAAATACAAAGCCAAACAAATCATTAGAAATTGTAATTTCAGGGCTGGAGATATAGCATGAAGGTAAGGCATTTGCCTCAAATGCAGAAGGATGGTGGTTCAAATCCTGGCATCCCATGTGGTCCCCTGGGCCTGCCAGGAGCGATTTCTGAATGTAGAGCCAGGATGTAACCCCTGAGCACTTCCGGGTGTGACTCCAAAAAAAAAAAAAAAAAAAGAGAGAGAATTGTAATTTCACTTTGCTGGTAGGTCTTGGAAAGATGGATGCATAAAACTCTCATAATAGTATTATAAATCATGATACTACAATAAAACTTAGAAAAAAGAAATTATAACTTGTGAACTTCACTGTTAATATTAAAAAGGATACATGGAAGAGTTCAATTCTTCTAGCTGTAAAATATAAAAACATTTCATTTCAGTTTTATAAGACAAACAAAATAAGGGGATAACTGTTAAATTTACATTTTAAAATAGGTTATTTTTAGTACTTTCTTTAAATAAAGAAGCAAAAACAAGCACTGAAACAAAAATAATAACTTTCTAAAATTTCCAAGGTAAGAAATTCAATTATATAAAAGTTACAAAGTAGTGGGGTTTTTGTTTATTGTTTGTTTGGGGCCACCCGGCAGTGCAGAGATTACTCCCAGCTCTATGCTCAGGAATCAATTCTGGAAGGTTCAGGGGACCATATGGGATGCTGGGGATCGAACCTGGGCCTGTCCTGGGTCAGTCACGTGCAAGGCAAACACCCTACTGCTGTTTTATTGCTCTGGCTCCCAAGTGATCAAAATTTTAATACCTTTATGAACTTTAAAGACTCCTCCTGGGGCCAGGGATATATGCAGTTTAATGTGTGCCTACCTCATATGTATGAAACCCTCACATTGCTTGCTCCCTGGCACTCCTCACCAAAAAGAATAGGGAGAGAAAGGCCAGAGAGATAATATAGCGAGTAGGACATTTGCCTTGAACAACCTGTGTTCAACTCCCAGCATCCCATATGGTCATGAGTGTGCCATAAGTGATCACTTTGCACAGAACCAAGAGTAAGCCCTGAGCACAGCCAGAGTGGCCCCAAAACAAAAAAATGTTTAAAGGTGGGGAAACACTGAGATACTAAGTGGAGGGAAGCACTCTGGTGGAGGGAGTAGTAATAGAATTATGTATGCATGAACTTGTCATTAATAGCAGTAACTCATGAAGCCTCAGATTAAAAAAAAATAAAAGATTTGACATGTCTTTCAATGAGACAATATCATATGTCTTTTAGAATAGGAAAATATGAGTTACAGATGTTAACAATGTTATAGAATTACGACCCAAGTATAGACCCTGTATTAAAACTTACTAACACATTAAAATTAAATAAATTTTACTTTAGAATGGTTAAAAAAGTTAATATTATATCTCAATAAAAATTTCATTTAAAAAATGTTGTATATACACACACTTGGGGAAGGGGGAAAGATATACACTCACATCAGACAGAAGTCTATCCAAATTAGAATCACTGGCTGCTTTTCTCTTATCCTCAGGAAGTTCCTCTAACTCTCCATAGAGCTCCAAATTCAAGCGAGCTAATTTCTCCTGCATTCCCCGAACATGTTCCATCTGTTCAATGGAACATTCATTTCCTGAGGGAACATTCAAAAGCATTATCACAGATTAGGACAATTTACATTCATTATTTTTAAAAATTGTATTTTTAGCATTATGATTTACCAAGTTGATCACGATCCAGTCACTTTAGCCACTAAGTGTCCAAAAACCAAACCTACCTCCAGTGTCACCTTTCCTTTACCAATGTGTCTCCAATTTCCCACCCACCGTTCCATTCTTCCCCTTTGCAGTCACAAACAAATTCATTTTATATTGATTGTTACAAGACAAGACTTAGATCAAAGGTCAATTGGAAATAATTATTGTATCTATCCACGATATTACTAAAGTCAGTGTCTATGGGTTTACCTGTGGGTGGATAGTGGTAACTGAGCCTCTGTGTTACTGTTTAGGCTCACTGAGCTTGGTAGATTACTGTGTACCTATTCCATAAGATTTCCTGTGATATTATGAGGCTGATACAACAGCTACATCTTGCCTTGCAAGTAACTGACCTGGGCTTAATCCCTAGCACACCATATGGACCCTGAGCACCACAAGAAGTGATCCCTGAGCACAGAACTAAAAGTAATCCCTAGCACTGCCAGGTATTGCCCAAAAGAAAACAAAAAGAAACTGATAGATGGGATATAAATATTAGGAATAAGAATAAAAGATAAAAATGGCAGATATGAAAGCTTCAGTGAATCCCAAATAGAACTGATGAGACATATCTTGCTAAATGCTAATCTTTAAACATAAAGAAAAAAATCTTTCAGGGGGCTGGAGAAATAGCATGGAGGTAGAGAGTTTGCCTTGCATGCAGAAGGATGGTGGTTCGAATTCCGGCATCTAATATGGTTCCCCAGCCTGCCAGGAGCAATTTCTGAGCATAGAGCCAGGAATAAACCCTGAGCACTGCCAGGTATGACCCAAAAACCAAAAAAAAAAAATCTTTCAGGCTGGAGAGATAGGTCAACAAGTCAAAGCATATGCTTTGCATGTGGGAAATTCAAGTTCCATTCCTATCTTGAATACATAGTCTATGTTTATTAATCAGTATGTATCCACATTAGTATCCTTAATCTACATGGACTAAGCACTGTAAGGATTGACACCTGAACACCTCAAAATTTTGATGTGAACCCTCAAAATACAAAACAAGAAAACCAAAACACAGGTCAAAAGATAAATATCTGTCACATATACCATATACAAAGGGTTGTTAACCACTAACAACAAAGAGTTACATAACCACCAAATGGACTAGACGCAGGGATCTCAAACTCAATTTACCTGGGGGCTGCAGGAGGCAAAGTCAGGGTGATCCTTGAGTGCAAAGTCAGTAGTAAGCCTTGAACATTGGGATATGTGACCCAAACAACTATAACAAAACAAAACTAAAAAAGATTCCTCTAGGGCAGGGCTACAAAATGTTGTACATAGGTCCGCAAATGGCCTACGGGCCACGAGTTTGAGACCCCTGGATTAGAGAGATAGCAAAGCAAACAGCATGCCTGCCTTGTAAGCAGCTGACCCAGCTTCAATTCCGGGTATCCCATATGGGCCCTTCACTATGCAAGCCCACCAGGAGAAATTCCTGAACTCAGAATCAAGAATGAACACTGAACACTGCCAAGTGTGGCCTCATAAGAACAAGCAAAAATACATAAGCCACCACCAAATAAAACTGGCAAAGCTTCTCCACAGAGCAAATAAGTCTGTTTCTTTTCTTTTTTTTTTTTTTCTTCTTTGTTTTTGGACCACAGCCAGCAGTGCTCAGGGGTTACTTCTGGCTCTGCACTCAGAAACTGCCCCTGGCAAGCACAGGAGATCACATGGGATGCCAGGACTTGAACTACCATAGGTCCTGGGTCAGCCACTTGCAAGGCAAACGCCCTACCACTGTGCTATCTCTCTGACACCAATACAACTCTCTCATAATTCAAAAGTAACAAAAAAAATGTTACTTATACCCACAGATTGGCAAAATAAAAAGACTGGCAATTCCTATTATCAATGGGAATTCAGGGAAAGATTATATTTCCTAAGTTGCTCATGAAACCTAGAAATACAATAGCTTTTTTGAAGACCAATCTGGACGCTTTCATTAAGTCTGAATGATATTTACTTTGATCTACTATCCCAGACACAGAAATTCTTCCCCCAAAAGTAAAATTAGAGATAGTAAGGTGTAAAGGTGCTTACTCTTTCATGTGGCTGGCCCCAGTTCAACCCTAACTGAACTGTTCCCCCAAGATTTACCTGGACACCTGCCCCCAAGCACCACTTGGGTAGCTCAGGCAATTGCCTACACTGTGGAACCTAATCACAGTACATTATAGACATTAAACTTTCTCAGTGGTGGCCCTGGCATTAAACCACTGACTTCATTGGCTGAGAATTGCTGGGTAGGACTCTGGGCCTCCTGAGCATAGCATGGGAAACTATTTTCCCCCAAAATAAAATCAAATTAACTGCATAAGAATATGTGTAAACAGTGACGTTTGCCTTGCAAGCAGCCGATCCATGACCAAAGGTGGTTGGTTCGAATCCCGTGTCCCATATGGTCCCCTGTGCCTGCCAGGAGCTATTCTGAGCAGACAGCCAGGAGTAACCCCTGAGCACTGCCAGGTGTGACCCAAAAACCAAACCAAAAACTAAAAAAGAGAGAGAGAGAGAGAGAGAGAGAGAGAGAGAGAGAGAGAGAGAATATGTGTAAAATGATATTCTTGACAGCACTGTGGTGTTCTTTAAAAAAAAAAAAAAAACAGGGACCAGGTCTAGAGAGATTACAGTACAGCAGGTAGAGTGTTTGCCTTACACACAATTAACCTGCATTTGATCTCTAGCACCCCTTAAGGTCCTGTAACCTTACCAGGAGCAATCTTTGAGTGCAGAGTAAGAAGTATCCTTTGAGCATACAGGTATGCCCCCCAAAAAACAATCACCAAAAAGAAGATCCCAAGAAACCAGAGGCCATTCCCAGCATAGTTTGGTCTTCCAGCCCACAGTGTTTAACTTGTGCTCAGGGGCCACTAGGATCAAACACAGCCCAACTGTTCTGGGAGCATGTGGTGGTGAGGATTGAATTTAGATCAGGCCCAACAAATTGAGCAATCCATATAGTGAAACTATTTTTTGTTTGCTTGTTTTTTGGGGGGAGGGCCACACCCAGCAGCAATCAGGGGTTATTCCTGGCTCTGTTCAGAAATTACTCCTGGTAGGCTCAAGGGATATGGGGTGCTGGGGATCAAACACAGATAGGACACAAGCAAGGCAAATGCCTTCCTTGCTGTGCTATAGCTCCAGCTCCAGCAACACTATATTTAATGATTAAAACTGCAAAATTTTACTGTGAAATTGGGTTTTCAAGTTTTCTTTTAAGTTTGTTTTTGCTTTAGGACCACAATTGGTCATTCTCAGGATTTCCTCCTGGCTCTATATTCAGAAATTTTTCCTGCCCTACCTGCTGTACTATCAATCCATTCCCTACTGTGAAATTTCAGAAGGAAAATTTTATTTCACCAAGCACAAATACTGGGATGATAGCACTTTATGCCTCAAGACCAGGGGTCTCAAACTCGTGGCCTGCAGGCCGTTTGCAGCCCTCCGTACAACATTTTGTGGCCCTGCCCTAGAGGAATCTTTTTTTGTTTTGTTTTGTTTTAGTTGTTTGGGTCACGCCCCCCCCCCCCAATGTTCAAGTCTTACTACTGACTTTGCACTCAAGAATCACCCCGACTTTGCCTCCTGCGGCCCCCAGGTAAATTGAGTTTGAGACCCCCTGCTCAAGATTCTATCTTTAATAAAAGACAATTATACTTGTGTGTATGTGTGAGATGAGACTAACAGCCCTAAACAAAGGTGTTTCCCACATTTCCTTTTTCCCTAACTTCTTCTTTTGGTATATAAAAGACCACTTGGATTACAGAAACTTCTTTCTGCCACCCTGGTGGATGTAGTTCTGGAGAATAAAGAGAGAGCAGTTCTGGCTGGGGCGCAGAGAGAGCACATGGCAGAGAAAGACCATGAGGCAAAAAGCAGGCTGACTCCAATAAGTCTTGTCCTGACTGGCTTGATGTTATTTCTCCACCATTTCCCTGCTACATCAGACCCATCCACCTAAGAGGTTAGAACCACAGTGCCTAGGGTGATCTCACCACTCATGAATATTTTTATTTTACATGTATAGGTATGTGTGTTTGTGTGTGCTGTTCAGGGCTTACCACTGGCTCTATGCTCAAGCATCACTCCTGGAGGGTCTTAGGAGATCATATGGGTTGCCAGGGATCAAACCCGGGTTGGCTCCTTGCAAGGCATGGGCTCTACTGCTACTGTACTATTGTTCCAGTCCTAAAATTTATACTTTTCAAAGGAACAGTTAAAAATAGGAACCAATGAATGAAACCAGTAAAGAGAAACATCTACTACTTACCAAATGCTTGAAGCTTCCCAGAGTGGAAATCATTCAAAAGGCTGAGAAGGCCCCTCTCCATCTCCTGAACATCTGAGACATCAGTAAGGAAGGAATGCTGGATGGGAGGGGCCTGGGCGCCTTTCCCTTCTCCACCCTGAGGTTTGGTCTTCTCTTTCATCACCCTGTAATGAGGATGCAATTAAACACTGAACCATATATTTAAAAAAGAGATCATTACATTTTTTCCAGATGTTCTAGATTCATCAAGATTAGTGACCTCAATAGAATTTTACTTAAAAAATAAAATAATCAGGGGGCCGGGCGGTGGCGCTGGAGGTAAGGTGCCTGCCTTAGGACGGACCGGACCGCGGTTCGATCCCCCGGTTCCCATATGGTCCCCCGTGCCTGCCAGGAGCAACTTCTGAGCGCATAGCCAGGAGTAACCCCTGAGCGTCACTGGGTGTGGCCCAAAAACCAAAAAAAAAAAAAAAAATAAATAAATAAATAAAATAAAATAATCAGGATAAAATCAATACTCAATAAAATACCAGATACCCAAACAATACTGATAAAAACTCAAACAAGTATTTAAATGTAATGACTGAGGTTTGACATTTAGGTGTTAGACTAATTCTTCAGGCTGAAATAAATAAGAACACTGAAAAGAAAGTCAATTAGTCTTTTTACTAATCCAATGTTTCAAATTTCATTTCTCAGCAAACTGTAACAACTTCCTCTTCTAAACATTTTGTTGTGTACTGTTTGGGAGCCATGCCCAGCTTGGTGCTCAGGGATCACTTCTGGCTCAATGTTCAGGGAACCATTAAGCTCGAAGGCTCAAATCCAAGGCTCCTGTATCACAGCAAGTATCCCAGCACCGTGAGCTGTCTTCCTGGTCTCTCCCTTTGAAATCTGAGTTAACAATTATTAAAAGAGCCCCTACTCTGGACTACATATTGGGTCACACAAAGATATACACATCACTCATTGCACTGGAGTGCCCAGTTTAAGAAAAATAAAAGGGGCTGACTTGATAGTACAGTGGGCAAGGCACTTGCCTTGCATGCAGACCCAGATTTGATTCCCAGCATGCCATATCACCCCTAGAAATTTTTTCTCAGTGCAGAGTCATGAGTAACCCCTAAGGACTACCAGAAATAGCCCCAAAACAACATAAAATTAATAAAACTTAAAAAAAAATTTAAGGAGAGGAAAGGCAATCTGCAAACAACATACAATCAAATGTAAAACATCTGGGTTAACTAACATTAAGCTGACTAGTCCAATTTCCCAAACCCACTACAAGCAGTCACAAAATCCTTCTGATTGTATCCATAAATATGCCATCCTCTGTTCCCCCATCATCATCTATTTAAGTAAACTACCCCAATAGCTTCCTTAAAGAATTTCCTGTCTCACATGTTTTACCTCATGCCCATTCTGCCCTTACAGAACAGAAGTCACTGTTGCAGAACCAATGTCACAGACAGCAGTCACCACCAAACAGCAAAATTGTCACAGGCTCACACCTGGTGCACCGGTGTGAATTCTTGGCCTCACCCTTGCTAGCCAGGTGCTCCAGATCACTGACCAACTCCTCCATATCCTTGAATCTGCTTCTCAAAGTATTCTCAGGCAGGAGAGAGTACAGCAGACAAGGCCTTGCATGCAGCTAACCAAGGTTCAATCCCCAACACCCCACATGGTCTCTCTGAGTACTGCCAGCAGTGATCCTTGAGTTCAGAGCCAGGATTAATCCTGAGTACTATAGAGTGTGATCCAAAAGTCATATACAAACATAAAAAATATTTTCAAGTCAGCCATGTTGATGTTAAAATCTGTGATGAACTAGTTAAGATTATAAGGTTGCATGAGCTTAAGGGGTAAGGTGCTGGCCTTCATGTAGTCACAACCCAAACTTGATCCCTGATAACCACATATGATCCTGCAAGTACCAATAGGAGTGATCCTGAGCACAGAGCCAGAAGTATCCCGAGTATTGTTGGATGTGGCCCAAAAGCCCATCTCCCCCCCTCAATGGCCATAAAAGTTCAGTAAAGCAAACATTTTCTTTTTCATATATGAGATTTTATCCAAATAAGGGTTTTGACTAGTTAATCATTCAACAGCCCTTTCAAACAACAAAACATGGGGGATAAAGAAATAGTACAGCTGATAGGGCATTTGCCTAGCATGTGCCAATTTTGACGTGATCCCAGGCACTCCATATGGTCCTCCAAGCCTGCCAGAAATGATCTTTGGCAATAGAATCAGGAACAAGACTTGAGCACAAATAGCTATGGCTCCAAAAGACACCAAAAACAATAAAAAATCACTTCCTGTTTCTACTTTATTGTTTCTGACTAAAGCACACTGTCTCACTTTGTTAAAACAGTTAATATAAAAAAATCAATGAAATTATATGTAGAAACCAACTACCTGACACACACCAATAGAACTGGCTCTCAGAAGATCTTCACTCTTGAAGCAAGCAGAGAAAATATTAGAAGATATAGTGCAGGGGCCGGGCGGTGGCGCTGGAGATAAGGTGCCTGCGCTAACCTAGGACGGACCACGGTTCGATCCCCCG
>PVKC010036061.1:0-13322 GCA_004027635.1 Crocidura indochinensis
AAAAATAAAACCTACTATATAAGTTTATGAAAATAACAAGAGAATCTAAATATGGATAAGGAAGAGAGGTCATTATTTTGGTAATTTATTACATTAATCCTAGCACATCTATCTATGTGGACTTGTTACAGTGTCCTTAAATGTTATACTATCTTTATTATATTTTGCTTTACAAAATCTGTTTTTCTTTTTTCCTGTGTATTATGCTTTATTAATATTCTTTTGATGGGAGGAGCATAGCACACTGTTGGTGCTCAGAAGTCACTTATAGTTCTTTATTCAGGGATCACTTCTTGCAGGGCTTGGGGGGGCATATGATGTGTCATGTAGAGGAACAAACCTCCAATAAGGTATATTGAAATAAAATTTGGTCTAAGGTGCTGGAGTGATAATACAGTGGGTAGGGCTCTTGATTTGCGTGGGACCAACCCTGGTTTGATCCCACATCCCATCCTTAGGCATTGCCAGGGTGACTCTCGAGCACAGAGCACAGAACTCCTCTCCCAACCCTCAAAATAAATTTGGCTTAAAAAAAGGTTGATTTTATTTTTTATGTTATATTTTATATTTCTAATATGACTTGCTGCTGTATTTTTTAGTTTTTTCTTAATTCAGAATGTTTTTTTCCCTTAAGAAAACATTTCCTTTTGTCCCTTTGTAAAGCTCAGTGTTTTTCAAATTGGCCTGATTTTCTATCATTCCACTGGATTTTATGTATTTGGTAATAGATAATAGAGAGCTAATCTGACTAATTTGGCTAAAGTAAGAATAGTGTCCTTCCATGTGTTACTAGCCTCTAGGGAAACCTAGGAGATAAGCATTCTTCTGATTTTATTTTAAAATTTTAATATCAATTTATTATTTCCTTTAAACATTCTTCCCTCTCATGCCTTTTCAAGCTATCCAGAAAGAGAACAATTACAGACAATATATGGAGCATATTTGGAGCCTGTTTTACATAAAAACCTGAAGAATCATCCTATTTGGGGTTCTACATCAAAGATTTATCTCCTAGCAGGATCTATGGTACAGGTGTATGAACAGGTATGTGTGTGTGATTGGCATAGTGGTTCCTGTACAAATGCCTGTACTACTGACCTGTCTGGTGCTCAGGCCTTCTATACTGTTGGGGTGTGAGCTGTGTAGACACAGGTGCTCTGGAAGCTCCAGGCAGTGTTGTGTCTCCAGCCACCATTAGTTCCCTCAGACTCTCAGTTCACAGACATGTGTCTGTCAGCCTGCCCAGCTTCTCTACATGTGGAGAATGAAGTTCACATCTGTTTACTGCCAACAAAGTTCTTCAGGATTTCACACTCGAGTGTAGTCCTGGACGCCTCTGTCTTTCCTATGTTTCCTGAGGAAATGTCTGAAGTGGAGAAGAGATTTGAAAGTGGGTTTTTGGGGTGCAGGCTCCCAAATCAACTGGGTGTCTTCTTCCCCTTTATAAGCCAGGGATGGAAAAATGCCTCTGTTCTCTGTACATTTACACTCCAGCAAGGGATTAAGGCACATAAATAAACTATCACAGGGTGTGATATTAATAGAGTGATGATAACCTTGTGATCAAATGATAGAGCTGACATAGAAGTGGACATGCGAGTGGTAGTTGTTAATTAAGAGGAGGTAGGGTCTTAATTGGACTGTGAAAATTAAAAGGAATCCATAGACTGCCTGGGGGCCAGAGAAGCAATTCTTATGTAAGGGAATAGAGGAAAACATTATGGATGTTTTTATAGAAGAGTATTTTAAATATAGCACTGGAGGAAAAGTAAGTAAAGCATGGTAGGATATAAGAAATCCCATTTTTCTACGTTATTTCAAATGAAAATCGATCAATACTAGGCTAAGAGCAATGGCTCTTGGAAATAGGCAATTGGCTCTTAGTTTTATATTGAAGAGAGGTTTTTTGATTTGTTGAAAGGTCACTGATTTCTTGAACATAAAATAGCTCTGTGGTGCCAGCCCTGGGAAATAGGCCTTTATCAGACCTCTGCAGGTCTTGGGGTATATAGCTTCCTTTAAATGAAGCTGTTAGTTTTCTTTCCTTGAATTCCTGTATGTAGCAGGACTTTTTAACTTTTTTATATTTTTGCCAGAGACAACCTTTGATAGTCTGCTAAAATCTATGAATCTCTGTTGAATATTTTTAAATGCAGAAAGTAATAATAATAATAATATACAGGATAATAAAGAAAAGTGTTCTGTTGTGATGAAGATCAATTCACTGCTAAAAATTGGCAATTTAGAGACTAGAGTAGTAGTACTGTGGGTAGGGTGTTTCCCTTGCACATGACTGATCCAGGTTTAATCCTCAGCATCCCACATGGACGCCTATGCTCCCCATTAATTTCTGTAATTTCTGAGTGCAGTAAAGCTAGGAGTAACCCCTAAGCAATGCCTGATATGGCCCAATAATTCCCACCAAATTGGCATTTCATGCCCATCTAAAGTGATGACATTTTTTTTTTTTTTGGTTTTTGGGCCCACCCAGCAGTGCTCAGGGGTTACTCCTGGCTGTCTGCTCAGAAATAGCTCCTGGCAGGTACGGGGGACCAAATGGGACACCGGGATTCGAACCAACAACCTTTGGTCCTGGATCGGCTGCTTGCAAGGCAAACGCCGCTGTGCTATCTCTCTGGGTCCCCATCTAAAGTGATGGGAAAATTTATAGTACTAGTACATATTATACTATCTATGCATTGTAAATGCAAAAAGCTATATATGAAAGTGTACAGATTATTTACGGTATCTTTTTCAGGTGCGGGCCAAATTTACAGTTGATGACTATAGTCACTATTTCTTTACTCCTTGCATTCTTACCCAGTGGGTTCTTGGTTTATTCAGATATGATTTAGAAGGAGGTAAGTTTTGCTTTCATGATATCAAGCTTTTATCTCTCCCAGAATGCCACAGTATGTCTTTATTTTTGTGGTATATATGTTACATATTATATTTGTAAAAGGTATACTAGATGAGTATAACTTATTCTGAAAATAAGATTAAAATGATTATTAATTTCCCAATTGATTATTAAATTTAAATATTAAAATGAAAATTTTTTCCTTTTCCAAATATTTATGATCCTTACTATTAAAGCCTGATTTTGTAAAAAAATCAAATTATTATTCTTTGTAGCAAAAGCATGTGTAATATGCTTAGGGTGTTATATTTTTTATAAAATTGACTAGAAATAATTGTGTTTACTATAACCATTGAATAAGAATTTACCAATTCATTAACAAAATAAACTATTTCTTTTTTCCTTATATTTGTCTGATGCCAAAATGATGGTATGTAGTTTCTTATTTTTTTCTAGTACTATGTAGAAATATACCATTTCCAAACAATTTGACTTTTATTACAATTAAAGGAAGTTTTTCTTTTTAGGATCTTCAAACCACCCACTAGATAATGTGTTAGAGATTGTGGCATATGAAGCAAAGCGGTTATTTCGTGACAAAATTGTTGGCGCAAAGGAAATTCATTTGTTTGACAACATTTTAATATCAGTATTTCAAGGAGACTGGGGCTCGGACATACTAGACAATATGGCAGGTAATAAATAAAGTTGTGTAAATAAATGGCTAAGATTTGATGATATTCATCTTCAGAGCTGTAATTCCATAAGCCAAAGGGAAGCTTGAAGTTTATTAATTTATTTTTCTTTTTTCTGGGCCACACTCAGCAGCACTCAAGAGTTACTCTTGGCTTTGCTCTCAGAAGTTACTACTGGTAGGCTCTGGGGTTGCTGGAGATCAAACCTGCCTGGGTTAGCTGTGGGCAAGGCAAATGTCTTACCTGCTGTATTATCACTCTGGCCTCTATTTTTATTTATTTATTTGTTTGTTTTTGGGCTACACCCACTGCCAGCTCTGCACTCAAATTTTTCCTGGCAGGTTTGGGGGACCATGTTGGAGGTCAGGGGTCGAACCTGGGTTAACCCTGTGTAAGACAAACACCCTAACTACTGTGCTATTGCTCTAGCTCTGGAATCTTGAAGTGGAAAAGCATATTGTGATGTATAGACGAGATCTTCTTTTGTGTTTGGTAACCATGGGATGCATTCCAGAGAACTTAAACAAGATGAACCAAGAAGAACCTGATCATAGTTCAAGAATAGGGCTTGATTTTGAGTGAAAGCTTATGTCCTTTTGTAGCCTGTCGCCTTCATGGTTTACAATGGAATACCTTTGGCATAATCTTTCTTAATCTGAAAATGATTTCTTGCAAAAAAAAAGTGGCATGTCTTTTACACATTGGATAATATCTCTGTCTTGCTGGGGGAGGAAGGATTTTGTTGGGACTAATATTTATAGTACTTACTGATGCTCCCATTGTAAATAGCATGTATAGAACAAGCAAACTCTTTGTTGTTACAGACAGTTTTTATGTTACATGGGGAGCCCAGCATAACCCAGCCACACGGGCAGTCCCAGGTCAGCCACTGCCACCTCATGGAAAACCACTTGGAAAACTGAATTCTTCGGATCTCAAGGATGTTATCAAAAAGGTATAATATAAGCCATGAATTTGAATTGCAATTTGAATGAATGATTGTGGTCTGGAAAAGCTCTGTTACACATCTTCTCAGGTCATAGAATCAAGGATACATGTAGACAATATCAGTCTTGTTTTTGAACTTTAGTGCATGGTGGCAGATCTGTAAGCACTTTATAAGACACTTAAAGTCACCAAGATGCATGCTGGACAAAGATTTTGATGGAGAATACTAGACTCACCACCAATAGGAAAATCATCCAATTGTGAGAGATTGTACCAAACTCCTGACCCTCTGAGTCACTTGTAGAAGCAGAAACTCCTCATGGCTCTAGGGTTCCCCAAGAATTAGAATCTACCCCCACCTCTATATCTAGATTTCTAGATTTTGGGGGTTGTTTCATGTTACGTGCCACATCCATTTGATTTGTGACACTGATGGAGGGTGTGCTCTTACAGTCTTTGTCATTAGCTTTCTGTCTTATTATACCAAATTGGGCTTTTTTTAAATTGTGCTCATGATTTAAAAAATAATGGATTGTTGTGATCTTTCTGTTTTGAGGCCCCACCCAGCAATGCTCAGAGCATATTCCCAGCTCTGCACTCGGGGTTATTCCTGGCAGACTCAAGGGGCCATGAGGGGTGCCATAGATCAAACGTGGGTCTAGGCAAGTGCCTTGCCTGTTGTGCTTTCTCCATCCCTTGAATCTTTAAAATAATGTATTTCCCTTCCTTTATAGCCATTAAGACTGTATCCCCGAATAGATAAATATAAATTATGAATGACATAGATACTTAGCAACTAGTTTTGTCCTTTCTGGTTTGGGGGCCACAACCAGTGGTGTATGGTGGCTGTTTACAGTGTACTAGTTTGGGGGGGCTCCTGGGCTCTATAAACAGAGCATACACACCCCCGGCCCTAGAGTGAGCCAGACGTCATCTCACAATCCAGGATTACCATCGTTTTCCATGCTGCTGCCTTCTGCTTATAAAAATATTCTTTGTGATCTCTTTTGGTAAAGGGGCTCATTCATTACGGACGAGATAACCAGACTTTAGATATTTTGCTCTTCCAAGAAGTCCTGGAGTACATGTCTCGGATCGATCGTGTGCTGAGCTTTCCTGGAGGCTCCCTTCTCCTGGCCGGGCGCAGCGGTGTGGGCCGCCGCACCCTCACTTCACTGGTGAGCCACATGCACGGAGCCGTGCTGTTCTCGCCCAAGGTGTCCCGCGGCTACGAGCTGAAGCAGTTCAAGACTGACCTGAAAAGCGTGAGTGACTTACCATCTACTGCTCCCAATGCCTGCAGAGACCTTCATAGATCTCTGTATCCTAGTCTCTCTCTTTAATTTTGATGATTTGTTAGGGATTTCTAGTTGCCAGGTACCCCAAATCATGGATGTCAGATGGACATGAAAGAAAAGATGGGATTTATACAGGTGTGTACACACACACACACATACACACACACACACGTATCATCTAGCTTTTGTTTTCATGTCCTTTATGGAAAAAGAACTAGATTTTCTCCCAAATCATATATAGTCATGAGTGGATTGGTTTTTCCAAATCCTGTGGTTATAGCTTGATGCTCTAATTTTAACTACTCGAAAAAAGAAAGTGAAGGAAGACCAAGGTGACTTAGTTTTCATCTAGGATATAAGTTTGTCGCTGTGCCAGATTCTTCGGATGATTCACAGGATCTTCAAGGACCTTCTCTTCCCATCAGGTGCTGCATCTTGCGGGCATTGAAGCCCAGCAGGTGGTTTTCCTGCTGGAGGATCACCAGTTTGTTCATCCTGCATTTTTGGAAATGATCAACAGCCTTTTGTCTTCAGGCAAGGAGATAATTTTCCTTTCTCTTTTCCTTTCTCTTTTTTTGTCCCAAGATTAATACTGCACATGAGCAACTGTTTTGCCTTGGGAATTCAGAATCAAGTGAGCAGGAAAGAGAAGTAAATCCCTTTACTTTCAAGTGCTGTGGTTCCCCCCTCACTACTTAGTGTCTGGGGCCCATGTGGGAGAGATGAGTCAGGAAGGGTGGCAGGGTGCATAGGGCATAGCCCCTGGCACAGGATTAGGAGAAGAAATAATAAATAATAAACTTTGAGAGGGAAGAAAATGAGTGGGGAAAACTGTGTCCTGGAAGGGATAATTATAGGTGCAGAAATCAAAAAGTTCATAAATGCTTCATTTCTAGTAGGAGGAGAGTGAGAACTGGACAGGCAGAGTATGGCTAGTTCCTAACAGTCTCAGACGGCTTTAAGAGTCTTTTTTCTGTCAAAGACTGCAAATAATGTAGCAGCACCTGGCTCTATGCTCTAGAATCACTCATGGTGGTTATTTGGGGACTAAATAACGGGGGGTGTTGAACTGGGGGCTCAGCTGTGTGCAAGGCAGGCATCCTAATACTTGACTGTATTTATTGCAAAAATAGAAAGTGCTTTGGATTGCCATAAAGCCTACTGCTTGACTCCACAGGTGAGGTCCCCGGGCTGTATATGCTGGAGGAGTTGGAGCCCCTGCTGTCACCTCTCAAAGATCAGGCTTCACAGGATGGCTTCTTTGGGCCTGTCTTCAACTACTTCACCTACAGTAAGTGATGGAGAATTCAGTCCTTGGTCCAAATCAGTTCATGGAAAAGAACTTAACTTGCCTTATTTTTCTCATTAGAATGGAAAGACTCATGAAGTTAATTAACTTGTCAATTAATTAATTTTTATGATGACTTTATAAAATAACATGCTCCTTTACTAAAAGCACATTTAGAAAATTCTAAACAAAAGGGAGGATTTACCAGGATGCTTTTGTTCTCATTAAGTCAGCACTTTAGCCTCTCCTATCATATAAAATAAATGAATTTTTTAGATTGTACTGCATTTTTCAAAAATCTAAGAATATATTATAGGCAGTGTTATATACATTTTAGAGTACTGAAATTGAGTAAGTACAATAAAAATGATGATAATGTCACCCAGACCTTATTCTGACATTTAATCTTCTTTATGAATATCCTTCTGGAATTTTTTTCTTGACTTATAAGCACCCAGACATACACGAAGTATTTTTTAACCAAAATAAATATCATAGAATAATAAAATTTAATAGCTTGTTTTAAGTAATTAACTCGTACCATCCAGTTTATAAAATTTGGATCTGATAAAACCATACCAATTATAGACTTACTTATTATTGCAATATTGTATAACTTTTTCTGCATTCTTCAGGAATTCAACAAAACTTGCATATTGTCTTGATAATGGACTCCGCAAATTTAAACTTCATAATCAACTGTGAGAGTAATCCTGCTTTGAACAAGAAGTGCCAGGTGCTGTGGATGGAGGGTTGGTCAGATAGTAGTATGAAGAAGGTATGTTTCACATTTAAACAGTTGTTGGAATGATAGTACAGTGTGTTGAGCACTTGCTTTGCATGTGGTTGAGTTCAAGCCCCTCCACTCTATATGGTTCCTCAGAATCTACCAGAAGTGGTCATTGAGCACACTGCCAGGAGTAAACCCTGAGCACCACTGGGTATGGCTACCTCCCCAAAAAAGGAAAAGAGGAGGCAGGGAGGGAGAGAGTGAGGGAAGGATAGATGGGGAAAGGAAGAAAGGAAGGAGGGAAGGAGGTAATAAAGGAAGGAAAGAAGTAGGCAGGGCAGGGAAGAGGGAGGGAGGGAAGGAGGGAATGTAAGCAGGAAGGAAGGAGGGAAGGAGTAAAGGAAGGAAGGAAGGGAGTAGGGAAGGAAGGAAGGAAGGAGGAAAGGAGAGACCATAATTAGTTTTCTCAGGGAGCGCATGGCCGGGGGTGGGTGGGTGACATTACAATGAGGTGGAAGTTAGGTCCTCACATAAATAAGGCATTTACTCTCCACTGGACCTGAAGATTAATGTTTCAATTAAAGACCACTGAGATATTTATCATTCATTTAAAAAAATTTTTTTTTGGTATTTGGGCCACACCCTGTGGCACTCAGTGGTTACTTCTGGCTATGTGCTCAGAAATTGCTCCTGGCTTGGTGGACCTTATGGTACGCCAGTGGATCGAACCGTGGTCCATCCTAGGCTAGCACTGGCAAGGCCTTACTGCTCTGCGCCACCGCTTTGGCCCTCATTTTAAATTTTATGTCTTTAACAAAAAGGCTAATTTAGAATGAAAAGATAATTTCAGCAATTTTTAAATTAACTAATTTAAATGAAAAATTTATCATTACTGGGCTATATATTTGAATGGAAGTGAGTTAGTATAAACACATCTTGCTAGATTTTTATCTCGTGTGTGTGTGTGTTTGTGTGTGTGTGTGTGTGTGTGTGTGTGTGTGCGCACACGCTGCTGGAGATTAGACCCAGGGCCTCCCAGATGCAAGGTGTGTGCTATACGAGAGAGCTGTGTTCCCTCCCCTTCTTGCCTAGAATCCCTTAAGTTGCTTTGTGGACTGGATCAGAACTCAGCTTTGCACCACTGACTGCTTCTCTGTTCTGCTCTTGTGCAGACACTGAATGGAAGCATTGAATGGGCTGTGCGTTACAGGCACACAGGTTGTCCTGTACAACCCTCAGCCACTTGAATAGGACTAAGCAAACGTGGGGAGGGGGGGAGGCAAGGTGAGACCGTGCTCAAGGAAGAGGGAAAAGTAGAATTAATTTTTAGTAAGTATATAAGAATTATTAATAATCAATATATTAATATAATTATATAAACACTATTAAAATGGTCTTAGCAGGGTCTGAGCATTATTGTCATTGCAAAGGAATGAGCAGGAATACATGAGTAATAGCATAGAGCAGTGGTCCTCAAACTACAGCCTGCAGACCACATACTGTATTTGTTCCCATTTTGTTTCTTCACTTCAAAATAAGATATATGCAGTCTGCATGGGAATTTGTTCGTAGTTTTTGTTTTTACTATAGTCCGACCTCCAATGATCTGAGGGACAGTGAACTGGCTCCCTGTTTAAAAAGTTTGAGGACCCCTGGCATAGAGGATGCTAGCAGGTAGATTATGATTCGGGGTTGCTATTAATGACAAGGAGGGCCCTGGGTTTGACTGCTCAGACGCTGAGAATGAGTGGCTGAGAAGAAGGAGGCAGGTATGGGAGGAAAGACGGAGAGGTAAGTAATTGCACACTGCGTTTATCCCCAGCAAGAGAAAGGAAGGGAAGGCAAATTGGGTTATTGTAGGCCTGAACACTTTGCTAATATGGCACATAATTAGGGATAGTAAATCAAAGTTGTATTTAGACTGAAAGCTAGTACAGAGGGTAGAGGACTTGCCTGGCACAGAGCCTACCCTGGGTTCAGCAGTGCCAGGTGTGACACATCCCTGTTCTAATAAATAAATAAATGCATTAAAAAAATAGCATTTATATAAGCCCTTACAATGTGATTTTTGATCTTTAGACTGATTGAACCTTATATTGATAGAACATTGATATATATTGATATCTATCTATAGATATCTATATATGTATATATAATGCATAATGTTTGCCACAGTCAGGCTAATGAGCATGAGAAAAAATATTAAAGAGAGGAGGCTACCAAACAAGTAAATTTCTATTGATTTTAAAGTGTACATTGAAAATAACCTCAAACAAAGATGCTGGTGTTTTGCCAGAAATCAATGAACATGAAATCAGAAACACCCTCTCAGGAAACACGGCCCTTCCAAATCCTGCTTCATTTAATTGGAGAAATTTAGAATGCTTCTCAAGATCTAATTTCCCAAATTACTTGTTTCTTCTTGTTTGGAATGTTACCTGCGTCAAGTAAAAGAAGTTGGAGCTTTTTGGCTTCTGTGAAATTTGCTTATACATGGATGGAAACGGAGATTATTGTTCTGAGTTAAATAAGCCAGAGGGCGAAGGATAGATATAAAATAAATAATCTCATTCATTTGCGGGACATAAAAAATAAAAGATAGTATGGTAATAATATTCAGAGATGATAGAAAAGAGAAGGAGGACCAGTAGGAAGATTACCACAAAGAGTGGTGAGTTCAGTTAGGGTAGTGAATACTGTGATAATGATAGTTGGAACTGATCAATCTGGGAAAGAACTAGGTGATGAAAGGGATAAAGTTATAATCATGGTACCCCTTAATTAGCAACAGTGTAAACCACAGGTCAAAAAAAGAAAAGAGGGGCTGGAGAGATGGCATGGAGATAAGGCGCTTGCCTTGTACGTAGAAGGACTGTGGTTCAAATTCCGGCATCTTGTATGGTCCCCGAGCCTGCCAGGAGTGATTTCTGAGCATAGAGCCCAGCTTAACCCTTGAGCACTGCCGGGTGTGACCCTCCAAAAAAAATGAGAAAGGGAAATAGAAAGTGAGTGAAAGAGTAGAGGGAGAGAGGGAGAGGGAGGGAGAGGGAGATGGAGAGAGAGAGAGAGAGAGAGAGAGAGAGAGAGAGAGAGAGAAATGCCTGCTCAAGAGATGGACATTAGGAGGATGGATAGAAGGGATATTAGGGACTTTGGTGATAGGAAATGTGCACTATAGTAAAGGGTGCTGTACATTCTATGACTGACAGTCAACCATGAACAATTTGTAACCAGTATACTTAAAGTAATTATATTAAAAATAAAGTCAGAGTTCTAGGGCTACAGAGATAGTAGAGAGTCCGATGTATCCTTGCTTGCAACACACCTGGGTTTGATCTCCAGCACTCTGAGTCCACCATGAGAGATTGTGGCACAGATCTGGGGGAAGGCTTGAGCATAGCGAGGTGTGGTCCATAAACAAAACAATCCTCTCCCCCTAAAAAATACAGATTTCTACTACTTTAATATTTTCCAGGCAGTGAGAGGGTTTTTTAAAATAGATACTTAAAATATAGTGTTCTTATAAAATATCATCTTTTCTTGGGGCCGGAGTGGTGGTGCTAGAGGTAAGGTGTCTGCCTTGCAAGCGCTAGCCGAGGACAGACCGAGTCTCATATGGTTCCCCCAAGCCACGAGCGATTTCCGAGCACATGGCCCGGAGTAACTTCTGAGCGTCAATGGGTGTGCCCCCCCAAAAAAGAACCAAAACAGAAAAGAATTATTAAAATTGATTATAAATCATGAGACCATTTTTAAGTTCTCAGGAAACGATTTTTGCTATTTCTTTGTAATGAAAGGATTTATTTTTCTAATTTGATGTCGATTCTAAGGGATTTACTACTATTACTTTTATTATGTGATTCTTTTTTTGTTTGTTTGGCCACACTTGGTGATGCTCAGGGGTTACTCATGGCTACATGCTCAGAAATTGCTTCTGGCTTGGGGGACCATATGGGACGCCAGGGGATAGAGCCAATGTCTGCTCTAGGTTAGCACGTGCAATGCAAACACCCTACTACTTGCAACGCCATCTGGCCCATGATTCTGTTTATTTTTGAATGACAGATTCAATCCAGGCCTCACTCAAACAAGACAAATACTCATATCCCCAGCCCTGTTATATGATTTTGATAGTTGTGTCTAATTAAGTCTACATGGTGATTTCATTTAAAGAGTCAAGTCATTTTTCAGGTGAGATGCTGGCATTTTTCCCCTGTGCTATTTATTTGCGTCAGTTAATGTAAAGATTCATGATGCTTCTAAATTTGGATGTTTTTGATGGGTCAGTCTTGTCTGATTAAATGCCTTCCAAATGTTTTTTGTTTTGTTTTTGTTTTTGGGCTATACCCGGTGACACTCGAGTTACTCCTGAGTATGCGCTCAGAAATTGCTCTTGTCTTGGGGGACCATATGGGACACCCAGGGGGATCAACTGCGGTTTGTCCTAGGCTAGTGCAGGCAAGGCAGACACCTTACCCCTTGTGCCACCACACTGGCCCCTTTCCTCTAGTCTAGAAGAATTCTAGAAGAAAGATTCATCTGGTACTTTTGTGTTACAGGTTGTAACTCTAACATTTTTTAATAATTCAGACTTAATGAAATATTCTTTCTATTTTAGATACCTGAAATGTTACTTACTGAAGCAAACAGTGAAGAAAAATATAACAGCAAAAAGAAGAAGGAAGACAAGAGAAAAATTTCAGGTGGGATTTTGATTAAATTGATCTCATCTGAGTTTTTATAATTTATGTAAAGATTCATGATGCTTCTAAATTTGGATGGTTTTGTTTCTTTAGTACTACATTCATTTATTATACAAACAAATGCTTCTTTTCTGAAATTTCCTTGTAACAAACTGTTACCTGTTTTTCTATGATGTGCTTTTATTTTACTCACCATGCTTTGCAATGTACTGTCAGTGATAAAGTTTCATGTATATGGTGTTTCAACACCATATCCATGCCCCTTTGTCAACTTCCCCCCATCATGTCTAAGGGCCCTCTGGAGTCCCCAACATTCCATCCATCCACAAAGCAACAATTGGCTCCATTTCATAGTTTCTTATAGCCGAGTTTGGATCATTTTAAACCCAACAAAGTTAGTTATATTTTAATTTAAAGCAAAACTTAATGCTCTCTTGACTTTTATATATTTTATTGTTTTTGGACCACATCTGGCAGCACTCAGGAGTGACTCCAAGCTTGCTGCTTAAGTTTGCTCATGGCAGTGTTCTGCTGGATTCAGAGTAGATCACGGGCCTCCTGCAAGAGACAATGCTCTCATTCCTATGGGCTGTCTCCCATAGGAGACTTTCAGACAAATGTTTATGTCACTTCCTGCTGGCCTGGACAGAATATTTAATTGAAGAAATTTAAAAATCCTATTTCTGACATGTATGTTCTGAAGAATCTATTCATATCATTTCAGATCATATGATCAATGTGTAAACTTTTCATATTTGCTTACTAGACATGCATGCCATCGTAATCAGTGCCTACCTATA
>PVKC010036062.1:0-13302 GCA_004027635.1 Crocidura indochinensis
AGAAACAGAGGGAGTCACTCAATCTAGAAGACCCTGGGGAGAGGGTGGAGGATATGGGAGACAGAATGGGAATGGAGGTGGAGGGAGGACAACTTGGTGATGGGAATTCCCCTGATTCAATGTTTATTTGTAAATGGAATATTACTGTGAATATTATGTAAACCACTATGATTAAAATAAAAAAAAAAGTTAAAAAAAAACTTGCATCTAAACTTGCATCTATTCCTTCAATTTGAATACACCTGAACCCACTTTTTTTTTTGGTTTTTGGGTCACACCCGGCAGTGCTCAGGGGTTACTCCTGACTCCATGCTCAGAAATTGCTCTTGGCAGGCACAGGGGACCATATGGGGCAATGGGATTTGAACCGATGACCTTTTGCATGAAAGGCAAGCGCCTTACCTCCATGCTATCTCCCAGGCCCCACCTGAACCCACTTTTTCAAAATTTATTAGTTTGGTTTTGAGGTCACACCTCACTGTGCTCAGGGCTTACTCCTGTGCTTAGTCTGTGCTAAGGGATCACTCTTGGCTTCCAAGGGGGCAGGGGAAACATATGAGGTGCCAGGGAAATACCCAAGGTCAGATTGCTGCAAGACAATTGCCCAGCCTGTTGCACTATCTTTCTGGCCTTCTGGACCCACTTTTTAAAGCAAAATTATAAAAGTAAACTTGGTTTTGCTTCAGCATTTAACCAAAGCTTTGACTTTCTTTAAAATAACATGTTCTAGATCCTAAAGGTGGGAGGCTTGGGAGATAATCCTTCAGAAGACTAAGCAAGAGACAGTAAAACTTACTTCATATGCAAAAGGCCATCTCTGATTTCAGGTGTCTCGGAAGGTGAGTTCCATGCGTGAATTGAGGGGCCTGTGACTGAAGCACATACAAGCATAAATAAATGCACATAGACTCCCATCAGTGTCCTTCATGAATGGAAGGCTGTGCTGAGTGAAATAAGGCAAAAAAAATAAATAAATAAAGAGTTAGTTGAGGAGCTGAGCGATGACACAAGCAGTAGGGTGTCTGCCTTGCACGTGCTAACCTAGGACAGACTGTGGTTTGATCCCCGGCACTCTCAAGCCAGGAGCTATTTCTGAGCACATAGCCAGAAGTAATCCCTGAGTGTCGCTGGATGTGGCCCAAAAACAAAAACAAAAACAAAAAACAAACAAAAAGAATTAGTTCAAGATTCCATTTGTGTAGAGCTTCCATTTCCCAAACAAGCATATTAGTGGTAAAAAGAAATCAAATTATCTGCTAAGTATCTCATGGAGGTACCCTCATTACTATGTTTCTCCCCCTTACCGCATGCAGAACAGTTTTCTAGCACAGATACTCACAATGCAGCATGGATCCATTTTAGTTTAACACTATTTAAGTGATATTCATTCATGCCCCAGATGGTGTATTCCCAAATCAGGAATAAGATGGGAAAAAGCAGTCAAAGATTCTGTGGCTAAATTAACTTGTAAAAACATGGCCTAAATCAGTGTTTTCTGCTCTTTTTTTGGGGGGGTGGTGGTGAATTTATCTAATCCACCTGATTCTAAGATGTTCCAAGGAAACTGGCTGGAATACATTGATTGGAGCATGAGGCGATCTAGAAGTCATCTCACCTGAGATAGCAAAGGCATTGGAAGGAGAAAACATGTATGCACAGGTGTATACAAAAACAGAGAATACCATGAGACTCTTGGTACTGTTATAAGCTCTTTCACTCCTTCAATCAATCCTATTAGAGTGGCACTATTATTTTTTCCACTTTATGGTTTATAGATAAACGTATTTATTTGTTTATTCTGGTTTTTGGGCCACACCCAGTGACACTCAGGCCCACCTGATCCACCATGCCAGTCCATACAGATACACTTAAATTGCACTTTACTGTGCCAATGCAAAAAAGAGAGAGAAAAGCACAAATTAATTTTTGTTGTTGTTTGATTTTTGGGTTTTTTGCTTTGTTTTGTTTTTATTTTGGGACTGTGATTATTGTTTGATTGTTGTCTTTATTGCTGTGGGCTTTTTTTTCATTTTTTGTTTGTTTGTTTGATTTTTTGTATTGTCATGCTTTTCTTCATTTTTCCCTTCTCTTAAATTGATATTTATAGCCTATAGAAGGACTCCTCCCATTTTTTGCTTGCTTGATTTTTGCCCCCCCTTTATTTGTCCTTCAAACAGAACCACATAACTTGAACCATCTTGCTCTGCCTCATAAATTGAGGGGGATATAATGAAGGGTACCAAGACCAAACAGTCATATGAACATTGAATAGAAATAAATAATGATCAGACTTAAACACCAAATCCAAAACCAACAACAACAGACTGGATACTCAATCTACAACAAGCTAGACACAGAGGAGACCACTTATACTAGCAGACCGGGGGATATAGGAGGGGGATATGGGATGCATGCTGGGAACAGGGGTGGAGGGAGGACAACATTGGTGGTGGGAATGCCCCTGATTCAATGTCACTATGTACCTAAAATATTACTGTGAAAGATTTTTGATCCACTTTGGTCAAAATAAAAATTATTTTAAAAAAATAGTTGCACTTTAGAAGCCAGAGCAGTGGCACAAATGGTAGGGTGTTTGCCTTGCACGTGACTAACCTAGGACGGACTACAGTTCGATCCCCCAAGTCAGTAGTGATTTCTGAGCGCAGAGCCAGGAGTAACCCCTGAGTGTCACCGGGTCCAAAAAGCAAAAATAATGGTTGCATTTTACACTTTGCAGTTAAGGCAACTCCTATACAGAAGAGTTCGGTAATTTGACATAATTATCAAACTAACATAAAAACAAAACAAAACAAAAAACTACTCAGGCTGCCTGGCACCATAGCTCATGCCTTTAACATCTATATTACAGGGCCTATCAGCACTGATGAAAATACATAGAGAAATTATTTTGATTCTCACTTCCAAAGGGTCACCCATACAGCAGAAACAACAGTAAGGGGCTTGTTAAAAAGATAGAGCAGCATTTACTACCCTAAGATGTATCAAATGTGAATTAGCATTTCAACTTATTCTTTCAGTGAAATTATTAAAACTTGAAAAGGTCCTAGTCTGAGGCACTAGTCTTGAAGAGGTACAAGTCTTTCTTGTTTTGCTGTTAATTAAAGACTCCTTTGATGGACTGTTTTAAAAGCTATGGACTTGAGAATAAAAAATCCAAATGAGAGGCCCAAGAGATAATAATAGTAGGTAGGACATTTGCCTTGGGTGCAGTCAGTCTGGATTTAATTCCAGCATCCCATTTGATTCTCCCAAACACCATCAAAAATAATTCCTGAGTACAGAGCCAGGAGCAACCACTGAGCACCACTTGGCATGGCTTCAAAACAAACATCCACAGGATTCAAAAGATTTACAGATTCACATTTTCGAAAGCCTATTACAGAAGATTTGGAGGTGCTGAGAAGCAGCCCTTTCTAATGCCTTCTATAAACCTCTGCCTCTAGTCTTCCAAATTCACTACTGCTGGAAGAAGAACTTCTTGCATTTCATACCTGGGAAGCAGGAACAATGAGTGATTAATTTAGGCCTTCAGATATAGGGTTTAACTCAACAAATCAGGCTCTACTGCATGCCTCAGTCACAGCCCTTCAGAGCATGCACGGCAAACACCTTACCTCCATGTTATCTTTCCAGCCCCGAGATGGACATTTCTTAATAATCAAGTGATATGTACACCAGAAAGAAATCACCTTCTAAAGTATATGAATCCAGAGGGACCAGAAAATACTTAAAGCAATTACAGGTTATTTTCTTTTTTGGTTTTTGGGTCACACACAGCATCGCTCAGGGATTACTCCTGGTTCTATGCTCAGAAATTAGTCCTGGCAGGCTCAGGGGACCATATGGGATGCCAGGATTCAAACCAATGACCTTCTGCATGAAAGGCAAATGCCTTACCTCCATGCTATCTCTCTGACCCCGCAATTACAGATTTGAGGAAATACATCAATAGAAACACAATAATAGTAGGAGACGTCAACATTGCCCTGCCACCCCTTCATAGGTTAACCAGGCTAAAACCCAAAAAGAATATAATGGCACTGAGGAAGAAATGGAGGAGAGTGGCTCAGTAGATATATAGGGCTCTCCATCCCCAGAAAACTGGATATACTTTCTTCTCCAAAGTACATAGTTCATTATTCAAGAAAGACCACATGCTACTCATAAAACATACCTCCACAAAATCAAGAGGAAAAATAGTATGAACTACTGTTGCGTGAAACTGTACAACTAGTCCTAGGGATCATTCTTGAGGGCAGCTTGATATTACTGAGACCCCCTAAAACCTTAGAATTATTAGTAAACACTTTGATGTGCTCTTTGTCTGCCCAGGCTAGTTGATGTAAAGGAGGAGGACTGGATAGATAAGCCCAAAAGGCCTGTCTGACTCCATTAGTAGAGGCATAAGCCCCAGGTCACTGTAGGGTTAAATTGATAACAATAAACAACATTTGTGGGTATCCCCATTCCCAATTCTTGTTTATCCCACCTGAATGATCAGAACCACCCACACCTGGAATGGGCCGGTAGAAGTTTGCTTGGGGGAGAGAAGAGACAGAGTCAGGAAAAGGAATCAGTCAGCAAGGAAGTCTGGAGAGCAGCTGAAAGAGAGACAGAGGTAAAGAGAGTCAGAGAAGCAGCAGAGAAATGGTTGCTTGGAAAAGGCTTAGCCTATATAGAAGCCATGTGAGGCAGTTAGTACCGTAAAATAAAGCTGACTGACTCCTAGAACTTCATATGACTGCTTTGTGAATTTCTCTGCCATCACCCTGCAACTTTCAGACCTGACAGGTCCAAGGGCAGGGATCTCAAACTCGCAGCCCTTGGGCCATTTCCTGCCCTCCCTACAACATTTTGTGGCCCTGCCCTAGAAAAATCTTTTTTTGTTTTGTTTTGTTTTGTTTTAGTTGTTTGGGCCACACACCTCCCCCCCCCCCCACCAATGTTCAAGGCTTACTACTGACTTTGCACTCAAGGATCACCCCGACTTTGCCTCCTGCGGCCCCCAGGTAAATTGGGTTTGAGACCCCTGCCTAGGGGCTGCAGGAGCTGGGCCTAGTCGAGAAAGGTCTCACTATGTGCTAGCAACATACATGGGCTGCCTCTCAATATATTAAAATAACAAACATTTCAGAAGTTAATGGTTTATCAGATTCAGTCATGATATATTTAGCCTCATCTACCAGTTCTGTCATCTGTCTCCAGGTTGTTAGTCATCTGGCTTCTGATGGTGTCAAGTGGTTGCGGGTCTCAATGGTCAGGCTTAACTTCTGAAGCTTGCACTGCAGCCGACACATCTCCCCATTTCATTTTCTCTTTGAAGTTGCAGTCAGCGTTTTCTCTGGGGACCTCTTTGGCAGGCAGGATGAGTTGGTAAGGGATCAAGATGGGGGACTCTGCAACCTGTGGGAAGACACATGCATACCTCCTCCCTGATGCAATGAATGCATTGGGAACTTTCCATTTTGAGGTTAACAAATATTTACACATTACTAAAGGTTTTTATCTCTATGGATTGATCCCAATGTTTTTACATGGATGTTAGTCCTTTGTCATCTGTTTTTATGAAAATTAATACAAATAACACATGATTAAGCAATTGATGAGAAAAAGAAGAATACGAAAAATCAGAATTTTCAAGCCGTGTAATTTGACCGTTCAGGGTTTGATTAGCTCTCTCAACTATGACTTGTCCTTGAGAATTAAATGGGATTTTGATGAAAACTATAATTCCCATACTGTTACAAAAAATTGAAAAGCCTTAAAGGTACTGGCTGGTCCACTATCTGCATTAATTTTCTTTGGCATTCCTAAAACAGAGAAACAGGTAATTAGATGTTGAATAACATCTTTTACCAACTCTCCCGATGCAGTGGCAACAAAAGCATGAGAGAAAGTATCAACAGTATCATGAATATAAGATAGGTGGCCAAACTTTGGGACATGAGTCACATTCATTTGCCATAAAACATTAGATTTTAAACCTTAGGGCTAACTCCCATCTGAGGGGGAGAATATGTCATGTGACAGCAATGACAATTTCTTACAATTTGCCTAGCTTGCTCTTGAGTAATTCCAAACTTCTCTTTAAAGCCAGGCATTTTGATAATGCAATTGGTGACTCTTCTGGGCTATTTAAAAAAATGTTTAAAACTACGCTTCAAGTAAAGCCATCATTTAGATGGCTACCTTCTGCTAAAGGGGATGGTAAATTGGTGTGGCCCCTTACATGATCGATTATAAACTTCTCCTGTCTAGACTGAATCAAAGTTTGCAATTGCATAAGTAAGTCAGATACCATGGAACCAATGGAAATTGTAGCTGTTTCTATGGCAGGAAAATGTTTAAAAATATAAGCCAAATCAGTTTACAAGTTAAATGGTTGAGGACATACTTAAAGATTTCTATTACAGCCATAATCTCCACTTGCTGGGCAGAAACATTAGCAATGATTTTAATCACAGGAGGAGAGTTATCAATAAGAACTACTGAATGGCCAGAAATAGAGTCATCAGTGAAAATAAGAGCAACAGCAGTTAGTGGTGAATAACTTATTTTAGAAAAAAAAAAAAAGAAATTCTGTATCTTAGGAAAGTTAGCAATGGTTGGGAAGGCAAATGAAATAAAACATTTTCCAAAAAAACTTGAAATACAATTGCCCATTGATCCTCCATTTGTGTCAATTGGTCAAATTGTTGTTTACTGTAAAGTACTACAATTTTAGCAGCTTAATAGCCAGTGGTATCAATGCTTCTTAGTCTCCCTTTACCAATTACTAAGGCTACAATATATGGGTAGAAATAATTAATTTTCTTAGAAGAATGTAGACGTTAAATCCATTCCACAGGCCCATTTTTTTGCCATAAGCAATCCGTGAGAGTGTAAGCAGTTTTCAACCTAGCTGCTGCTAGGATTTGGAATAGTTAATCTGTGTCAACTGGTTGAGGCTGATTGCTTTGTCTACTAATTTAAGGGATTCAGGAGCATCAGGAGTTAGGCTCTTTTTAAAATTTGGGGAGGAATTTTCTCCACAGGATATTTAATAGGGGCTAAGATCACCCATAGTTAATTTCAAATAGGGTCTTACCCAATTAATATCTAACAGTTTTTGAAAATCAAAAGTAACTTAACTTATTCCTTTGTATTTCTATCTGCTGAGTGCCTATATATTCTTCATTAATAACTCTTTTCAAATAGTTAAATGTGGATCTAATTGAATTTTATCATTAGCAATAATTAGTCCATAATAATTTAAATCCTTAATTATCTCCTATAAAATTTGCAAAGATAATAAGTCCTGGTTGGTTGTAGCAAATAAAGCATCATCAATATAATGAATTATATATGTCATTGGGTATCTTGATATGATTACTGATAAAGCTTGGTAGAAAAAAATTTCAACACATGGTGGGACTATTTTTCATTCCCTGTGGTAGTACTTTCCAGTGATATCTTTGATACCACCTTTTTAATCTAGGAGATGGAATATTAAAGACAAACTGAAAGCAATCAGAGAGATTCAATTTTATAGTAAAAAGCAATCTTTCAATTCTCTGACTATAACACAGTATCCTTTGGGCACAGCTACAGGAGAAGGGAGACCTGGTTGTAAAGTTCCCGTGTCCTCCATAGCTTTGTTAATTGTCCTCAACTCTTGGAGTAACATCCATTTCCCTAATTTTTTCTTTATAGCAAAGATAGGAGTGTCCCAATGGGGTAGTAGTCTGTTCTATATGCCCTATTTCCAGTTGTCCCTGCACTAATTGCTCTACAGCCTTTAATTTTTCCATAAGTAGCTGCCACTGTTCCAGTCAAAAGGTTTATCTGACTTCCAAGAAATTTTATCTGCATAACACTATACAGTGGCCCCTAGGAAAAAGGCTATTCTTTCGAATTGTCTTTAAGATATTTAGCTTTTACAAAGGCTAGTCCCATCTGTTCCTGGATGTCCCTCCCTCAAAAAGTATAGAGGAGTATGGACAGAGCATATGGCTAGATTGTGCCATGGTCTTTTCTGTCACTCCAAGTTAATATTCTTGTACACTTGATTACATTACTAGCCAAACCTAAGCCTATTACAAGTGGGACTAAATAGAACTGATAAGGTTCTTCACCTCAAAAGAGATAGTGACTGCAACAGGAACCAAACTCCCCCTGGAAAATTCTTAATACCGCTCTGTCACCAACTTGCTATAGATTGATACAACAACCTGGCAATGAGGAAACAGCAAAAACGTGATTCAAGAAAGGTTGCCCTATCTCATCACCTAACAGTAAGATGAAACCAGAAGATATGCTATCCCTTGATCTGTGTAAAAACCAAGATAACAAATTACAGAAGATGGACTATGATAACCACGACTGGACAGAAGTTTTCCTGGGACCAATAAGAAATATCCTAGCCTACACTTCAGCCTAGGATTTGTACAAAAACGAAGATATCTAATCCAAAAGTTCTGACTTTGACAACCATGATTGAGCAAATCTTCTGGTGCCATAGGAAAGACTCTATTATAGGCTTTGACTTAGGATCTGTGCAGAAACCAAGATCACTAATTTCAAAAGATTGACTACAACAAACTTGACATATAAATTGTAATATATAATATATATTCTAATAATATATAATATAATATAATATATAATATTATATTTATTATATTTTGCAAATACCAATAGCACCCATCCCAAAGTCCATATTTCCAAAGGTGAGGAAATGTTATCTCTCCTAAATTCTTGTTTGCAGTGATTCTACCCTCACTATGCAATGAGGTCATCAATCCATGATTCTCAATGAACAAATTAGTTCAATAAGTCTGGGTTACAGTGTTGGCATATATGTGGAGAGAAAGAGACTTTTATTCACTGCTGGTGGGAGTGTTAATTTGTGGCTTTTTTGAAAAACAATATGGACTTTCCTCAAAAAGAATAAAAATTCAGCTCTCATATGATCCAGCAATATCAGTCCATGGAACACAACATAGAAAAACCCTCTGAACTCCTATGTTCTACATTCCAGCACTATTCACAGTAGTCAGAATCTGAAAAAAAACTACCCACGTGCCCAAGAACAGATAAAACATATTCTTGGATAAAGAAACTGTAGTATAACTATTTACAAAGTGGAATATTATGCAGCTGTTACAAAAGCAAAGTCATAAAATTTGTATAGATGGGTGGATATGGACAGTATTGTGCTGAGTGATATGAGTCATGGGAAGAAGTATAGATTTAGAATAATAAAATCAATTTGTGAAACATAAAAATAATATGGTAATCCCAAAGACTACAGAAACAAGGTTGAGGAGGACTGGGACTTGGTAAGAAGCTTGCCACAAAATGAGGAAAGTGAAGATACAGTTACCAAAAAGGCCCACCATAGCAATGATAGTTGAAAATGATCACTCTGGACAAGAACTGGGTGCTGAAAAAAGGTAAAATGATATGCATCTTCAGTACCGAAGATGAAGAGAGAGGAGACAGAGATGAAAAATGTATGCATTAAAGGCAGGCAAGACAATGGGACTGATAGAAACTGGGAGCATTGGTGGTGGGAAATGTGCATTAGTGAACTGATGGGTGTACAGTTACAATTTTCTAACTGTGTATCTCACAGTACTTCAATAAAAATAATTAAAAACACTTTCACAAAATAATTCTGGGTTACTTGTATACACAAATTAAAATGCAATATAAACTAATAGTCCATCTTTGGATATAATATAATAGATGTAACAAGGAAAATCTGATGAGTATATACTAGGGAACCTGACTATACCTATATTATTTGCTTTTCTACCGAAAAGCAAATCTACTTTCCTAAATAGTAAGATATATAACATATATTTCTCACCTGCCTAGAATGTACATACAATAGATAGGAGTTTATCATCCTCCTTTTATTTTTATAACTACTTTATTTAAATGCCATGGCTGAAAGGCTGTTCATAATATAGTTGGGTTTTTTTTTAACTGTTACAAAGTTGCTCATGATTGTCATTCATACAGTGTACAACACCCGTCACCAGTGCACATTTCTTGACACCAATATTCCCAGTTTACCTCCCACCCAACCTCTTGCCCTCTCCCTGCCTGCCTCTGTGGCAGACAGTTTTCTTCTCTTTCTCTTCCATTTTTTTTCTTTTTAGACACTGGTTTTCAGTATTAAAACTGAATGTTTATTACACACATTACTTTATTCCCTTTCAGCATCCATTTCTTGTCCAGAGTGATAATTTCCAACTAACATTGTCATAGTGGCCCCTTCTTTGCCCTAACTGCACTCCCCCCCTCCCGCTATTTGTGGCTAAATTCCTACCATGGACTGGTCTTCCTGGCCTTCTTTTCTATTGTCTCTGAATATTATTACCATACTATCTTCTTTTTCTATATTTATTCTATGTCTATCTTTCTCTCCCTCTGACTCATCTCACTCAGTGTAATACTCTCCATCTCTATCTATGTATAAATAAATTTTATGACATCACTTTTCCTAACAGCTGCATAGTATTCCATTGTGTAACCAGAGTTCCTTTAGCCACTCAACTGTTCTCAGGCAATTGGTTTTTTTCCAGAACCTGGCTATTGTAAATAGCGCTGTGATGAACATAGGAGTACAGAGGGCTTTTCTGCATTGAGTTTTTGGGCTCTTTGAGTGTATTTTTAGGAGGATATTGCTAGGTCATATTTCTAGATTTTTGAGAAATATTCATATTGTTTTCTAAAAAAAAGGCTGAACCACTCTGCATTCCCACCAGCAATGAATAAGTCCCTTTCTTCCCTCATCCATGCCAGCACTAGTTGTTCTTGTTCTTTGTGATGTGTGCCAATCTCTGTGGTGTGAAATTATATCTGATTGTTGTTTTGGTTTGGACCTCCCTGATGAATAAGGATGCAGAACACTTTTTTTATGTGCTTCTTGATCATCTGAATGTCTTCTTTGAGGAAATGTCTGTTCATTTCTCTTCCCCATTTTTGGATGGAGTTAGGTTTTTTGTTTTGTTGTGTTTTGTTTGTTGTTGTTGTTGTTTTTCTAAGCTCTCTTAGGTAGTAACCCCTTATTAAATTTAACCCTCCTTTTAAACATCAAAAAATAGACTCAAAAACTTCACTTTCTTTGAAATTTACAAACAGGACAATGGAGTCTGAAATATAGATCTATTAATGTCCAGTGTGTCTTCCTCTATATTATCATTTTATATGACTTCCAGCAATGTTCAGTTCCTTGGCTGAGGAGAAAACCATTTTAAGGAGAACTTTATTATTCCATTCACAAAATCAATCTTCTGGTTCAGGGAGGTGCTACCTACCTGCTAGTGATGAGGAGGTTCCTCAGGTCCATGATAAACTAGTTCCTACACAAATCTTGGAGATGTAGTGGTCCTTCTTGACAGCTTGAATTTCATATCTTACCCAGGTTGAGGAAAGCTTGGTCTACATCTCCTTCACTTTCTCCACTATCATGCTGCAGTGAATATTAACGGTCATCACATAGCCCAGGAGCTTCTTGCTATTGTGGTAGTTGCTGAGCAACTGAGCATTGTTCTTGATGAACTGCATGAGTACAGAGTACAGATTGTGTTGAACTTCTCCCCCAGTTTCTGCAGCTCCTCAACAGTCATATCCTACCTGACTTTGTTGAGAGGCTTATGAAGGTGCCTGCAAGGTTTTCAAAAAATTCATTCCCTTCTCATTGCTACAGCTGCCTAAGAGAGAGCTCGAGGGAGTTCAGTAAGGGAGTATTTAAAGACCCATCTTTTTTTTCTCCAGTATTGAGGACTGATATGAGTTTATAAATCTTCCTAGTAGATCTCCAGTGTTTTTCCCAGAAAGAGAGGTTTTTTTCCTATTCCCTTGAAACTGAAATGACTTTCTCCCAACCAATATACTTCTCCAGAAGTGACCGTCTGCTATCAGAGATTAGGCTGTAAGATGCCTTTTAGCTCTGTCTAGGCTTCTTAGGAAATCACCCTCAGTGATAAATCCAAACTACTCCATGTAGAGATCCATGAGGAAAGGAATAAGGGCCCAGAAAACAGATCTTGTTGAATTTCTAGATACAGCCAGCACCAAATCATCAGCCTCAGGAGCAGTCTGAGATATAGATCACCCAGTCTTTGCTCAGATGGGATGTCCCCATAGAGCCCACTTTGCAAAGATTAAGCGAATAATTATATTAATATTATAAGGCACCTACATTTTATCATGGTTTATATTACAGCAAGTTAGAATCTACCTTTTCAAAACCTTCATGCCTAAAAACAAGTTGTGGTAGCATATATCAAACAGGTTATTCACTGGCCTTAGATGCTTATTTCATTTTATAGATATCCTATTTGATCTTAGGAAAGTCAAATGAAGAGTAGTCCTTGATATGCACAAGCAAAAGGAAAGGCAAATGAACAAATTGTTTTAAAATACATTTTGCTCTGGACTGAAGTAATAGCCCAGCAGGTAGAATGTTTGCCTTGTATGTAGCTGACTCTACTTTGATCCTGGCCTTCTCTATGATCCCCCAAGCCTGCCAGTAGTGATTCAGTACAGGTCTTGGAGTAACCTCTGAGCATCACCAGTTGTAAACCACCCCCAATCCAAATAAATAAAATATAAAAATAAAATGTCCTTAACTGAAAAAATTAAAATCTTATTATAAATGCTAGTATTTGGTTCAAAACTGTGTAAAGAATTAGGCCCTCAAGCTTTTACAGTTCCATGAATATCTTCTAAATATGGGAAAGTAAAACTGAAATTATGTCAATTTGTTAATGGCATTACTTAAAATTATAATAGTTAATTAACTAATTAACAACTTAATTAACTCAGCACTTCATTTACTTACTTGAGTTCACTTAAATTCCCAAGATGTGATTTAATGAACTTCTGCAGTAATTCCTGACTAGCCACATAAATTGTGTGATGTATATTTCTTCTATTTTAAAGACATTTACTGAAAATTATATGACTTATGACAGAACACTAAACCTTAAAGTGAGTTTTTGTTTTATTTTTTTTATCAATAAGGAATATCTCTGAATTTCTAAATGCAGAATTTTCCCACTCGCCATTTTCTCTTTTAAACAAAACTCATTTGGAGCTCATTTGGTTTTTTTTTGTTTTCTTTTGTTTTTTGGGGGGGTCACACCCGGCAGTGCTCAGGGGTCACTCCTTGCTCCATGCTCAGAAATTGCTCCTGGCAGGCACGGGGGACCATATGGGGCACCGGGATTCGAATCGATGACCTTTTGCATGAAAGGCAAACGCCTTACCTCCATGCTATCTCCC
>PVKC010036063.1:0-13291 GCA_004027635.1 Crocidura indochinensis
TTAACATTTTTTTAAAAAAAAAAAGGGGGGGGGTTCTTCTTAAATTGCCACCTGGGCAAGAATTAATATGGAATCAAGAGTTACCTTTACTTGGAATGACTATCAACCCAATTGTAATTTTATATTAAACTTTATATTCAATCTTACATTATTTTTTATTAGAGTTGTTATATATTACAATAGTTTTTAAAAATAGAATTTCAAGGCCGGAACTATAGCACAACGATAGGACATTTGCCTTGCACGTGGCTGACCCAAGACGGACCTGGGTTCTATCCCCAGTGTCCCATATGATCCCCTGAGCTAGGAGCGATTTCTGAGCGCATAGCCAGGAGTAACTCCTGAGTGTCACTAGGTGTGACCCTAAAACCAAAACCAAAAAATGGGGCAGAATTTCATAATCTAGCAACGCCGTAATATATATACATATGCATAAATTTACAAACACAGGAAACACAGGATTAATCAGAGTCCTGGAAAGGAACTGAGCTAGTGGAGGGGAAAGACATTTTGATGATGACCTTCATTCATCCCCAGAGAGCCCTGGTCACATCATTTCAGCAACAGCTACTATTTGAAGTATATCACTCTGCTTCTAAGAATAGTTTAGTCTGTGTTGTCTCAAATCCTCATAATAGCACATTAAGTGGTTGGCTGATTGTATGGACACAAAGACCCCCCCTCCATTATATTATTTAATATTGTTTATTTTAAAATGTAAATTAAAATATCTTTGTGGGTTTTGGTGTCATCCCTCCCACTCCTCCCCTTTGATTACACCCAGCTGAGTTCAGATCTTCTTTCTGCTCTGTGCTCAGGGCTCATTCTTTGCAGGGTTCAGGAGACCATATGGCGTGCTGGGGACCCAACCTAAGTTGACCGGCCATGTGCTGGGCAAGCACCCTACCCATTATATTATTGCTCTGTCCCTCTCTCATTGTGGCTTTAGCAATTAAAAAGGGCTTCTTCATCGTTTAAGCTCAGTTTGTTTGTTTTTTTTTTAATTAAAATGCAAGCGCAACACAATTTTATGAACCTTCACCTTTGACCAAAAACTCAGTCCGTTTTTTAGGCTACAGTTGTTAAGGGATTTTAGTGTGGCCAAGATGAAATAATTTGTATTACACAGTAGTCTCCCCGTGATGGGAAGTTTTTTTTGTTTTGTTTTGTTTTTTGTTTTTTTGTTTTTTTTTGGGTCACACCCAGTGACACTCAGGGGTTACTCCTGGCTATGTGCTCAGAAGTCGCCCCTGGCCTGGGGGACCACATGGGGCTCGGGGGATTGAACCATGGTCCGTCCAAGGCTAGCGCGGTAGGGCAGGCCACCGCCCGGCCCCGTGATGGGAAGTTTTACAGAAACATCCAATTTGCCATTTTTTTTCCTGAAGTGAAATCCTTTAATATTTCATTTTTTTGTACTGGCTAATATTCCTGAACTGGATTTCCCCACAGACTAGAAAACTCTAGATCAGGGAACTCATGTGAGGATGACTTTAGATTCATTCATATATCTTTGTTGTTCAGTTTGTGTTTTGTTCCTTACATTGGGAATGAAGCCCAGGCTTAACTCACCCCTCTTGCACTTTACCATTTGATTTGATCCAATTTTCTTCTACTCTCCCTCAATGAATTGAAGATGCTATCTGAACATAAAAACATGCTGCAGGTTGCAACGTCATGGTGCCTTCACCCTAATACCATTTTGGATTTGCTTATAATTTTTACTTAATATTGAATGTTACTTTATGCAAGCAGAATAAATCAGTGAATTATTTCCATGTAGAGTGCTTTTTGTTGTCACCTGTTTTTAGAAATTAAGAAAAAGTAGAAAGAACTCATTTATTTGTGTCCATAAATAATAATATCTATTCCCTAGATTTCAGAAATGTCAATGAAAGCAAGAGCTGATATTTCAATAACAGCTTTTTTTTTTTGGTTTTTGGGCCACACCCAGTGACGCTCAGGGGTTACTCCTGGCTATGTGCTCAGAAGTCGCTCCTGGCTTGGGGGACCACATGGGAACCGGGGGATCGAACCGCGGTCCGTCCTAGGCAAGCGCAGGCACCTTCCCTCCAGCACCACCACCCGGCCCCAACAGTGGTTGTTTTTAAGATACTTTCACATTTGTTGGATCTTTTCAAGACTAGTTAGACCTTTCCCATTTGTTAGATCATTTAATCTTTCTGATCTTTTGACATTGTTAAATCTTTCTCCTAATTATAGAGGAAAGTGCTTATTCAAAGATGAGAACTTGGCTGGTGTCCTGAGAATTCAAATTATTTTCAGAGCCACCCAGCCCCTAAAAGTAGAACCAGCAGTGATCTCATAACCCCACTTGTTCTGTACTGCTTGACTTCCCCTAGCGATAATGGTAAATAAAGGAGCAAAACCTTTTTATTTCTTTTAAATAAAATGTTTCATGGCAGGTAGTCATTCACAATTCCAAAATAAAAGTATTGACTGTAGTCAATGAACATAGGTGTGTTATGTTAAGAATCTGCATGAAAATGCGTATTATGGTAACGGTCTCTCAACTCTTAAGATTGAACTGAAAACCTAGAATTTCTTTTCTTCTAATGTGAGACTCCACACTGCCCTTTGTTTTGTAGCTCCTGACATCAAGTGCTGTTCACAAGTGGGGGACTGAGATTCATGAAGGAATCTACAATATGTTGATGTTGTTAATAGAACTCGTTGCAGAGAGAATAAAACAAGACCCCATTCCAATTGGCCTCCTGGGGGTGCTTACAATGGTAATAATATCTTTAACATCAAGTATTCTGTAGCATTATGATTTGGTTAAAATATCTATTGAGTGTGTCCTATCATTAGAGTGACTTGTCATTAATAATCACAATGATTGTAGCATTACCGTTATGAACTTGGTTCGGAAGTCTCATGACTTTTTTTTATTTTTAGGGCCACACCTGGTGATGATCAGGGGTTACTCCTGGCTATGTGCTCAGAAATCGCCCCTGGTTTAGAGGACCATATGGGATGCCTGGGGATCAAACCCCAGTCCTGCATAGGCTAGTGTGCACAGGCAGGTGACTTATGCCCTGCGCTACTGCTCCGGCCCCTCCTTACTTTTTATTTTAAAAACAGCAGCCATTTTATATACTTTTTGTATATACATTTTGGTATTTATATTTTGTATACATTTGAATACTTAATCTTTTTTTGCATTGCTTTGGCTGTTTTGAGGAGGGGGCGGAGCCATGCCTGGAGGTACTCAGTGCTTAGTCCTCCTGGCTTTGTGCTCAGGGGTCACTCCTGCTGGCAGGAGTTGGGGAACCATAGGCCAAGGATTGAACGTGGGCCAACCACTTGCAAATCCCTGACTTCATCATTTCTCAGCTATCTTAGAACGATTGAAGTTTTTTCTTGTGCCTTTCTCCCTGATTATTCACATCATGAATTCTTCCCATAGAGTGTGTTCTGGACTAAATTATGAACTTTTGTTTTGAACTTTCCCAACTCAAGGCAGCAGCTTCAGTTTGAAGGGGTAGTTGGAAGGTGTTTCCTTCTTTCTGCCCCATTACCCAGCCATGCCTGTGGCAGCCCCTGGTGCATTTGGAACACTGATACCTTGTGCCTTGACTCTACCTGCTGTCCTGTTTTCTCTTCCCTCCCAGCCCATGAGGAGCAGGACAGAGCCCTCCTCTGCCTCTCTGCTGGTATGCTTTGTCAGGCTACTTGAAAGATTTCCTTAGTAAAGGAGTCCAAGTATTCTTTTATTTTTATCTCTTTTTCTAATGCTAATATATGTTGCTATAGAAATAGATATTAATAATGTTTCTTTATTCTCTTTGAACACAGGCTTTCAATCCTGACAATGAATACCACTTTAAAAACAGAATGAAAGTGTCCCAAAGGAATTGGGCAGAAGTATTTGGAGAGGGAAATTTGTTTGCTGTTTCACCTGTGTCTACTTTCCAGAAGGTAAATATAGTTTTGTTTCATGCTTTTTTATTTACAGTAAAATGTATTGAAGGTTTTCTATGATATAAAAATAAAAATATTAAGGATTAATAATTATGAAAAAATAACATGTTGTTCCCTGTGGCTTATAAAATTGCTTAATTTTTGTTTAGATACTGCGTGCTTTCCATAGTGGTTAACCAACATGTAGAAGAATTTTGTAGATTGGAAATGGTATTTTGTGGAATGAGAATTTACCACAGTGCCCCCTATTTACTAAATTTTTGTAACCTAGGTCTCAAAATAGTTGGAGAGATTGGAACATTGGAAATAACTGGTTTTACTTAGGAAAAATAAGCAGTGTTGTGTATGCTTTTATGTTAAATTCCATAACTATTGAAGCTTGTTTAATGAGGTACAGACCAATATTTTTATATCTGAAAGCTAATAGTGTGCCAAAAATATTATGCACATATGGAGTACATAATTTAAACAAGCGGTTCTCAATCACATTTGTTTGTTTGTTTTGAATTTTGAGTCACTCACTAAGTGAAACTCAGGGTTTACTCCTGGCTCTGTACTTGGGAATACTCCTGACAGTTTAGGGGACCATATGTGGTGCTGGGGATCACTTCCTGGTAGGCAAGCATCCTTCCCACTGTCCTATCGCTCCAGCTCGTCATCCTTTTTCTGATCATGACCTTCTTCCGATCTTATTTTCTCCCTAAGGCCTTTACCCCCCAGCCCCCCTACTCCTCCTAGTAATTTGCTGCTTAGTCTCATGCCCTGCCTCCTACCTTTGATGCAATTTTAAGCTGTACCCTCGTAATCCTCAGGGGTTGGGGCAATATTAGACTGTATGACTTTCATTTGAGAAACCAAACAGCCTGTGGGGAGAAAAATTTATGCAAGCTTTAACTGTTTGGTTTTTGAGTCACAATTGAAAAAAGTCACGTTAGCAGATTGAAAATTTAGTTCAGTAATCATTTAGTAAACATTTACATGTCTGGCATTATTCTTGCTTTTACTTCTCCCTAGAGGCAGGAGTATAAACATTTCTGTCTTGATATTGAGAGTGATAAGACATGATATTTTAATGTATAGCATTGTGGAGAAAAAATGAAAACAAAAAAATGTGGGGTAGTAAGCAGAAGGTATAATTAATATTATATGCGCTGTTGCATGAATCCAGAGCAGGGAGTCATTAACAGCATCAGGAGACTCAGGCATTGTTCAGAGGAAGTAAGAGCTGGTTAGAAAGAAGGATGTACTAGCACAGTGGGTAGGGCACTTAGCTTGCACATGGCTGACCTGGGCTTGATCCTGGGCATCCCATATGGTCCCCTGTGTCCTGCCAGGAGTGATTCCTGAGCTCAGAACCAGAAGTAAGCCCTGAGCACCGATAGATGTGCCACCCCCCCCCCAAAAAAAAGCAAAAACAAAACAGTGAGTATAGACAAGAATTAAATTGCTGCAGCACTTTGACAGATAAGGTGCTTGTTTCACCCACTTCGTAGGTGAGGAGAGGTGCTCCAGTGTTAAGTATTTGCACAAGTCCCAGGCTGAGATTGAGACAGAACCAGGCAGTTGGGCCCCAGGCTGTGCATTTTTGGACAGAGTCCCACCTTCCAGTTAAAGTTATACTTTTGTTGAGAGAATTAAATGACAGATGTATGTTTAAAACAAAAATAAAAACCTCAACAGTGTTATAGGGAAGGACTCAGCAGATGTTCTGTGCCCCTCAGTTTAAATCTGCCTCAGCTAAAATCATAAAGGTTCAGGCTTCACATCCCCAGAAAAGAGTGTTCTCTCTCCCTCTTCCCCTCTTGCCCTTGCCCTCCCCCTCCCCCATAACTGTGCCTCTTCTGCATACCCTTACCTTCTCAAGTACTTCATTTCCTAGGTTTTCTGTTCCTTGGAATTCTCTACCTTTTCCTCTCTATTGAATCATTTGCACTGTACATGGTCTAATTTAATATTTCTATCTTGTCTGCTCCCCCCTGTCCCCCCATGTGCCAGTCAACAAACCCAGGGGCAAGGCAAATGCTCTCATAGTGAGCCACATCCTGAGCACATAATATTTTCCATCTGCCTGGAGCTGGAGCATTCATACAGCCGATATACAGTAGGATGCTCTCTTTGTACTAGACCAACTCTGGTTTGTGGAGCCCAGCACTGTATTTGGTTTCCTGAGCCCCCAGAAGTGACCTGCAAGTAAAGAGCCAGGACTTAAGCCCTGGGCACAAGCAGATGTGGAACCCCCTCACCCCCAATGAAAAGAAACCCATTCTGGGAGCTGGGAGGTGGCGCAGGAGGTAAGGTGCCTGCTGCCTTGCCTAGGACGGACCACGGTTCGATCCCGGTTCCCATATGGTCCCCCGTGCCTGCCAGGAGTGACTTCTGAGCGCATAGCCAGGAGTAACCCCTGAGCGTCACTGGGTGTGGCCCAAAAACCAAAAAAAAAAAAAACAAAACAAAACCCATTCTGTCTTTGCTGACACGTCTCTGGCATGGTTTTCTGCCTCCTTCATACCAGCTGAAATATGTGATGTGCTCCCCTCCCAAGTTTTTAGTGGTTACCCTAAAATGCAGACTTACTAGCTAAATAAAACTTAGGTTTCATCGTGTTTACCTTTGGAGCAGCATTTAAGGACAGTGGAATGTTTCGTGTATCAACCTCCACATGACTATTAGGCATTGTCCTATTCCTTTCCTGTCCTGTTTCCCCCTTTTAGTAGATGCCATCTTCCTCTTCCTCATCAGCACCTTGAACTATGGATGGACTTTGCAGTGTTTATACCCTGCCCCTTTGTGTACGTACCTTTCCTTTAGTATCTCAGACTTTCTACTTCAGTCAATTTTCGTCTTCCTGAGGTGCAATCTATAGAAATTGCTCCTTAGTGGACATTTAATAACTGTCTTTGTTTTTCATGGGCCAAACTTACTTCCTGTTCTTTGAATAATATTTTCCTTGACTTAAAAATTATAGTCTGAATTTAAAATTTTTTTTAGGATATCAAAGGTAATTTACTGTCTTTTGGCTTTGATTACCGCTGTTGATTCTGATTGTTGAACAGGTTGTTGTTCCTTTGTAAGAAGTCTTTCCCCCAAAGTGCTTTTATTTATTTTCTTTTTTAAAGATACTTTCTTTCTCTTTGATGTTTGACATTTGAACTTTTCAACTGCTCATGGAGGAATTCATTTATCTTTCTTTCTGGTCAAGGCTCAAACCCTGAGCCTCTCACATGTGAAGCACGTACTCTTCCACTGAGCTTTATCCAGCCCCATGCCCCAGAAATAATATTTTTATTTGGGCCAGAGAGGTGTCATGGGCTTCTGAATCTGAGAGTTAATAACATGCCATTTCTAGAAAGAGCTTTTCTTTTTTTCTGCAGTGGAGTTAAATAGGCAAAGTTCAGGGGTTACTCCTGACTCTGCACTTAGGAATTACTCCTGGATGACTGGGGAAACCATATGGAATGCATGGGATTGAACCTGTTTGGCCAAGGGCAAGGCAAGTGCCCTCCCTGCCGTACTATCACTCTAGTTCTGGAAAAGCTTTTTAAAATACTGCTAGCTCTTGCCTTTTTCTGTCTTCTCCTGGCACTATGCTTGTACCCATTATCCCAGTTTGTCCTCTGTGCCCCTTAGTTTCTTTCTTAGTTCCATGTTTTTCTCTTGTGATCATTACTTTTCATATTTTCATATTCAAGGTTAAGTTCAGCCATTTTCCCCTTTGTTGGAAATGCTCTATTTAACTTCTTCATTCAGTCTTTAATTTCAGGTACTGTCATTTTCATTTGAATACACATTCCACTGGTTTTTTTCTCTTTGATTCTGCTTCATTCCCTTTTATCATTCATGTCCTTGACACCTATTTCAATCTCCTCTTTGTTGAACGATAATTTGTATTTTGTGTCTTTTCTCTGTAGGTAGAATTCAGCTTTAACTAATTGGTGTATAAGCACTTGATTACATTTGCTTCTCTATGAGCAAATGTTTTTTAGAATTTAATCTAGGAGAATTTTTTTTAGTAGGGACAACAGCCAGGATGCAGGCGATGCTGAGGGAAATGGTGTTAAGAGATACACTTCTGGTGATGCTAAATGCTGTGCTGTGGGCCTATTGCTCAGTATTCATGTGACAGTGCTCAGGCAGGAAATGAACCATCTGTGCCAGAGATCAGACTCAGGTCCTTTCTCAGAACAAGCATAGGTTCCAGCCCATAAGCTATTTCCATGACCTGAGAAGTATTTTGAGACCTGAGTTGAAAGTTCTTGCCTCCAAAAAGTAAATCCAGCTTTCCTGGGACCACCATGATGTGAGGTGCACTTTTTTTAATTTAATTTTATTTTATTTATTTATTTTTGTGGTTTTTGGGTCACACCCGGCACTGCTCAGGATTTAGTCCTGGCTCCATGCTCAGAAATTGCTCCTGGCAGGCACGGGGGACCTATGGGACGCTGGGATTCGAACCGATGACCTTCAGCATGAAAGGCAAACACCTTACCTCCATGCTATCTCTACAGCCCCTGGGGTGCACTTTTAGAATAGGCTTTAGGTTAAGGTATTTGGGGCTAGAGAATCATTGGGGAGCTGGCAAATAGCATCATATGAAAACAGGTGTGTGATTCTTGCATTGGGAGAGTTTTCCCTCCCTTCCCCATGGTGTGGTGCAAGTCAAAATAAGGCTTTCTTAGTGTTGCCATCTCTACCAGCTTTAGCTTCTACCCACCACCCGCCTTGGCTTTGTCCTGCTTCTCTTTTCAGGCACAGAAGGCTCTGAATTCACTCACCCTCTCGCTCCTCTGCTTGCAAAGTGAACGCCAGCTCCTAGGTGCACTTAGAACACAGGCCTTCTGCTCAGGAAAGGGTTTGCAGAAATAGCTGCTTATGGTCATTAATTTAAGGTGGCACTTTTTTTTTGTTTGTTTTGGGCCACACCTGGTGACACTCGGTTGACTCCTGGCTATGTGCTCAGAAATCGCTTCTGGCTTGGGTGATCATATGGGACGCCAGAGAGCAAACCGAGGTCTGTCCTGGATCAGCTGCATGCAAGGCAAACACCCTACCACTGCACTATCGCTCTGGCCCTCTGGTAGCACTTTTTAGGTGCTTTTTCATTGCCATCTTTGGAGCAATTCACCTGCCCCTTACCAATCCACTGCCATTCTGCACCCCGAACCCGTTCATGGTAGAGGTCACATCCATATACTCATCACTGAATCGTTTCTACCAGTTTACTACATGACTTGCTTTCCTGCTTCTTTGTTCTTGATTCTTTTCCCTCTACCTTTCTATTTGCTGGACTTTTTTTTTTTTTTTTTTTTTTTTTTTTTTTTTTTTTTTTTTTTTTTTTTTTTTTTTTGTGGTTTTGGGGTCACACCCGGCAGTGCTCAGGGGTTACTCCTGGCTCCATGCTCAGAAATTGCTCCTGGCAGGCACGGGGGACAATATGGGGCACCGGAATTTGAACCGATGACATTTTGCATGAAAAGCAAACGCCTTACCTTCATGCTATCTCCCGGCCCCCAAAGCTGGACTTTTCTTGAAACGCCCTTTATGTTCGTAGATTTCTGTGCTGCCATTAAGCTCCTGACTCTCCAGTTTAGTCTCTGGTTCAGCCTTTCTGCTGATTCCTGGCTGCCTCAGGGCCACTTCACACTGTATACCTAACACCTACCTAACTTGCGTAGCATTCCCCAGAGGTCCCAGCCAGAATCAGAAGTAGTCACAGTTTCTTCCTTGTTTTTATTTCCCAAACACAAACTCAGTCTCAGCCTTATTTTATCACAGTTGACTTTTCTGCTCCCCTGCTGTTTCAGACCGTTGTGCCCTACTTTGATTGGTGCCTCTGCTTGTTAATCACATCCTCATGCTCTTTTCCCCACAGAGCTGCAGAGAGTCACCACGCAGTGGCACTCTGGCTTTCTTCCACCTTCTGCACAGCCCCACTGACAGCTTCAGTGGAGGTTCACCCCAGCTTGCCAGGACTGAGCTGGGAAACTCCTTTACTTCTTCTATGTCTTCCCCAGGAAGGGCATTTTCCTTTTCTGGGATGGGTGAGTGTGTCATCCAGTTCTAACAAGACTGCTCATTCTCTGCTTCCCTTTGAGAGTTGTCAGGGAACTTGGCACTAGCTCCGGTGCATATTGCATGTTTTGGCCCTGCAAGGGTCTCAGCCTCAGGAAAGCAGGCAGTCATGCTCTTTGACTCCCTGTTGCATATGTGGCTGAAGACAGTGACTGCCTAGGAATGAGGGAAAGAGAATAAAGAAAAGCTGGCCCGGGGCAGAGAGATAGCATGGAGGTAAGGTGTTAGCCTTGCATGCCGAAGGAAGGTGGCTCGAATCCCAGCATCTCATATGGTCCCCCGAGCCTGCCAGGTGGAATTCCCCACCAAAAAAAAAAAAAAAATACTGCAACAACAACAAAAAAAGAAAAGCTGGCCCAAAGGTTCAAATTCGTGGTGCATCTAGGACTGACTTGAATGTGTTTATTAAACATTAAATATTTTTAAAATAAAAAATGTCTTTATTCTTGATGTATTACTTTGTATTGTTTTGTTTTGGGCTATACCTGGCTGTGCCTAGCACTTACTTCTGACTGTGCTCAGAGATTGATCACTCCTGATGGGACTTGGTGGACCATATAGGTCCTGGGGCTCAAACTCAGGTCAGCCACATGCAAAACAACCAACCTACCTATTGCACTATTGTTTCAGCTTCCTGGTGATTAAATGATTAATTCTAAGTTGTAATTAGAAATTACAAGAATCATGGGGTCAGAGTGATAGGATAGCAGGTAGAGCATTTGCCTTGCACTGGCCCCAGGTTCGATCCACAGCATCCTGTATGGTTCCCTGAACAGCACCAGGAGAGATTCCTGGGTGCAGAGCAAGGAGTAATCCGTGAGCACTACCAGATAGCGCCCCCCTCCCCCCCCAAAAAAAAAGAAGAGAAGAAATTTAAAGGAATTTTTTTTTTTTTTTTAGAGAATAAAAAATAATTGGTTATCTGTAACTTAGAGATCTTTGGGGGAGGTATTTATTTATTTTTGGTTTTTGGGCCACACCCGGTTACGCTCAGGGGTTACACCTAGCTATGTACTCAGAAATTGCTCCTGATTTAGCGATTTTAAACAGCAAACTGATTTCTCACTGATGGAGCGACTCTGCAACTTAAACTAGAGGAACCTGTGATAACTCAGTAAATAAAATAACTGATTTCATTATTCCCTAAATGTAAGTGCTCATATAGCATTTCCATTAAATTACAGACAAATGGGCTTCTAAATTTATACAAAGTAATGTTAAAGATTCACATTAAGAAAGCTTTAAAATTGCCTAACTTCATCTTTTCTTAAAACCGAATAGATTTATTGTATTATGTACCACAGTTGCTTTATTCACGCATCTGTTCTTGGGCACTTGGGTTTTTTCCAGATTCTGGCTGTTACAAATAGTGCTGCAAAGCACTGATACGTGGACAGATCGGAAAAGAGTATCGGGCTGAGTGAATGGAGTCAGAGGGAGGGGGACAGACACAAAATGATCTCACTCATTCATATGGGGGATACAGAGAACCATAGTAGGAGAATCACTGAGGCCTAAAAACAGTAGAAATGAAGAGCAGGAGATTTGGACCCATATAGGAATCTTGCCCCCCCCCCTTGAGGACAGGAGGATAGGTGAGGTAAATGAGTCAGTCATACCACTGGGGCAGTGACAGAGGGACCCTATCATTGCATGAGGAGTGGGTGTTGACAGGAGGTAAAGGGAGATGTATGATACACTATCAGTAGCTTTATTCCAAATCATAAGGGTTCCAAATCATGATCAAGGAAAAAAGATAAAGAAAAAACTGACTGTCATAGCGGGTGGTGGTGGCGGGAGGGAAAATGGGGAGACTGGAAAGAAGTGAACACTGATGGAAATAAATGGATGGATATTTGAATATTGTATGCCTGAAACCCAATCATGAATAGCTCTGTAATTCAGAAAAATTTAAAAAAAATTTTGTGAAAATGTAAAAAAAAGGGGCCGGTGCAGTGGCGAAAGCAGTAGGGCATTTGCCTTGTCCGGGCTAACCTATGACTGACCGAGGTTCGATCCCCTAGTGTCCCATATGGTCCCCCAAGCCAGGGTTGATTTCTGATTTCTGAGCACATAGTCAGGAGTAATCCTTGAGTGTCACCAGGTGAGACCCAAAAATCAAAACCAAAACAAAACAAAGTAATAAAAAAGATAAGGCTTTTAAAATTTTCTTCAAAGTATTTTTAAATTTTGATTTTCTTTTTCTCTAACTTTTAATTTAAGATAGAAGAAATGCTCTAAAAATGAATCAGGAAATTTTGGTTTACCATCTCATTTTTCTGTTTTTTTTTTTTTTTTTTTAATATATATAGGAGCCTCATGGATGGGTTGTGGATTTGGTAAATAAGGTAATCAATTTTTATTAATATATACAAAACTCTTAGTGTTTGATAGTTAAAGTAAATGACAGCAGGAGATCAGAAATGACTTGCTAAGGAGGCTGGCTTTATGTTCTTGCCACATTCCTGAATATGCTATTTATGCAGATGTTAGCTCTGGACCAGAATTCATCTCCTACAGTGGATCCTGGGAGCACTGGCCTATCTTGTGTGTTAGAGAACACCGATGGGGTGGAATGGTAGTTTATTTCCTTGCTTCATTATTAGTGTATACTACTTTAAATTTTTATTGTGGTCAAAGTGAATTACAATTCTCTCACAGTAATATTTGAGGCACATAGTAACAATAAGTGAGGGGCATTCCCACCACCAGTGTTGTCCTCCCTTCACCCCTATTCCTAGCATGCATCCCACATCTCCCTCCATTACCCCATAATGCTAGTGCAACTGTTCCCTCCTTGTACTATTTTCATATTAATGTCTACCTGTTATCCTTCTAGTTTGGAGAATTAGGTGGATTTGCTGCAATCCAAGCCAAGCTGCATTCAGAAGATATAGAACTTGGGGTAAGTTAAACCAAACACTTCTGTACCTCAAGTGGAAATTAATGAGTGGCACGTAACCCAAGGACATTAAATTTTAAAGTTGGGGGGCCAGAACGATAGTAGAACAGGTAGAGCCCTGCATGAGGATGACCCAGGTCTAACCCCCAGCATACCATATGGTCACCCTGAGCCCTGCCAAGAATAATTCCTGAGCACAGAGCAAAGAGTAAGTCCTGAGCATTTTTGGGTATGACCCAAAAAAGTTTTTTAAAAAGGAAGTTCTACAGAAGCAACTTTCTTGGTTTCTATAACTAAAAAAAGTTGACTCCTTATTTTATAAACAGTTTCAGTGTAGGGGATTTAACTTCTATTTATTTATTTATTTATTTATTT
>PVKC010036064.1:0-13315 GCA_004027635.1 Crocidura indochinensis
AGCTCTTACTGTTTGCAGATGACCTGATACTCTACTTAGAAAACCCTAAAGACTCTACAAAAAGCTTCTAGAAACAATAGACTCATATAGCAAGGTGGCAGGCTACAAAATTAACACACAAAAATCTATGGCCTTTCTTTACACCAATAATAATGGGGAAGAAATGGGCATTAAGAAAACAACCCCATTCACATTAGAGCCACACAAACTCAAATATCTTGGAGTCAACTTGACTAAAGATGTGAAAAACCTATACAAAGAAAACTATAAAACTTTGCTCTAAGAAATAGGAGAGGACACACGGAAATGGAAAAAATACCCTGCTCATGGATTGGCAGGATTAACATCATTGAAATGGCAATACTCCCCAAAGCATTGTACAGATTTAATGCGATCCCTTTAAAAATACCCTTGACATTCTTCAAAGAAGTGGATCAAGCACTTTTGAAATTCATTTGGAACAACAAATACTCTAGAATAGCAAAAACAATTATTTGGAAAAAGAACGTGGTAGGCATAACTTTCCCCAACTTTAAACTGTTATACAAAACAATATTTATCAAAACAGCATGGTTTTGGAATAAAGACAGACCCTGAGATCAGTGGAATAGACTTGAGTACTTGGAGAATGTTCCCCAGACATACAATCATCTAATCTTTGATAAAGGATCAAGATGTCCTGAATGGAGCAAATTAAGCCTCTTCAAGAAGTGGTGTTGGCGCAACTGGCTAGCCACTTGCAAAAGGCGAAGTTAGACCCCCAGCTAACATCATATACAAAGATAAATTCCAAATGGATTAAAGACCTCAATATCCGATCTGAAACCATAAAGTATATAGAAAAACACATAGGTAAAACACTCCATGACATCGAGACTAAAGGCATCTTCAAAAAGTAAACTGCACTCTCCAAGCAAGTGAAAGCAGAGATTAATAGATGGGACTATATTAAGCTGAGAATCTTCTGCACCTCGAAGGAAATATGCCCAGTATAAAAGAGCCATCCACTGATCGATTTTATATGCCTTTTAGGCATTTGTATTTGTATTTCCTTTCTGTCAAAGTGTCTGTTCATTTCTTCTCCCCATATTTGATAGGGTTAGATGGTCTTTTCTTGTAAAGTTGTGTCAGTGTTTTGTATATTGTGGATATTATCCCCTTATTTTATGGGTATTTGGGTGAATAGTTTCTCAAAAGAGGAAATCATTTGTCTAATCATCTTCAGAGACAAAATGGAGGAGGACTGGAGGGTCCAGCTCCCTACATGAAGCTCAGCATAGAGATCGTTTGGTGCAGTCACAGAAATAATTACACTGAGAACTATCATAACAAAATTTGAATGAGGGAAGTAGAAAGCCTGTCTAGAGTACTGGCCAGTGTGGGTGGGGAGGAAGGACACTTGGGATATTGGTGAAGGGTATATATAAATAAAAGTTATGTATAAAAAGAAAAGTTAAGTTATAACTTATATATAAGTTTTATATATATATAACTAAGTTATATATATAACTGTTTGGTATATATTTATATGTATAAAGAAAAGTTAAGGTCTCCCAATCTTTACCACAGGCTGTGTTCTTTACACTGACTGTATAAGACTGTAAGAGGATGTACAGTAATGCACCCCATATACATTTCAACACAGGCCCTTTGCCTGGTATGTATTGTGAATGGGGGGGACAAAATAATCAGACATGAACATGAAACCCAAAGTCAATATCAACATAATTGATACCCAATCTAAAACAAGCTGTGCAAACGGGAAACAGTTACACTAGCATTATGGGGGGTAAAGGGGGGAAATATGGGATGCATGCAGGGAACAGGGGTGGAGGTAGAACAATACTGGTGTTGGGAATGCCCCTCATTCATTGCCACTATGTGCCTTAAATATTACTGTGAAAGACTTGTAATCCACCTTGGCCACAATACAAATTAAACAAAGAAATTTAAATAATTTAATACTGCATACAAGTTTTCAACTTTGGCATCTTAAGCATTGCATCAAATTTTATTTTGTACTTAGATTCAATTGTAGTAATTATGGCTTCTTAGTCATAAATACGTTTTAAATTCTGTGTTGCATTATAGAGATAATACACTGGGTAGGGCATTTTCCTTGCATGTGGCTGATCTGGATTTGTCCCCTGTATCTCACGTTGTCAATTCAAGTACAGCCAGGAGAGGTTCCTAAGTGGAGAGCCAGAGTACCCCCTGAACACCTGTATGTAGCCCAAAAACAAAAAAATGTGCTAATACATCTTATCATTTACATGATATATAAAATATGCTAATGTAAAATTTAATAAAAGAAAAGTATTAAGAAAATTTTAAGAGGAATATTTGAATAGGCCCGTAAAAGTAGTTTTGTTTTAATAGAGGTAATACTGGTTTTATATTAGAACATATTTTATTAAATCCATATGTTTTGGGGCCCAGGAGATAGCATGGAGGTAAGGCGTTTGCCTTTCATGCAAAAGGTCATCAGTTCGAATCCCGGTGCCCCATATGGTCCCCCATGCCTGCCAGGAGCAATTTCTGAGCATGGAGCCAGGAGTAACCCCTGAGCACTGCCGGGTGTGACCCAACAAACAAACAAACAAAAAATCCATATATTTTAAGTTTCTCCAACAATACATTAAAAGATTTCAATAAGATATATAGATAGTGGTTTTATATTAGAAAATTATGCAAACTTTTTAAGTGATCCTGATACATTCTATGTATTCTTATTTTGTTCTTGTTGAACTCCTCTTTTAGTTCTTTGGCATGTTGATTGTCTTCCCACTGTAACTTCACTTTGTCCTCTTTCTTTGCATCTTTGTCTTCATAAAATAAAAGTAAAAAAAGATGATAACACTTATATGTGCTGTTTAGAATTACTGCATGGAATAATGCAATGAATTACACTGTAGGCCAAAGAGTATAGTGAGAAGTAAAGAAATTGAATGGAAGATGAAAAAGACACATAGGAAATGACTGGAGGCAGAGACTAAGGGGTTTCAGGAGTATTGGTGGTGTTAAGAAGGACAAAGATAAAATGAGAACCAGTTTTATAAACAATGAAATCATGAGACATAAAATTTAACAAAACAACTTAAAATGATGCCTATTATGATGGTAGAGATGGAGGTGGATTATGGCATGGGATAAACTCTGAGAATATTGGTGGAGAAAGGTTAATAGTGGTGGTGAGATTGTTCATAAAATATTGTATGTCTAACACCCAAATACAACTTTGTAAATCACAATGGTTCAAATAAAAAATAAAAAAATGCAACATGAAATATATGTTTAAAAAATGAAACCAAAAGGCAACATTCATACACTTGAGCATTTCTTTTCTTTTTTTTTTTTTTTGGTTTTTGGGGCCACACCCGGTGACGCTCAGGGGTTACTCCTGGCTATTCGCTCAGAAGTGGCTCCTGGCAGGCACGGGGGACCATATGGGGAACAAGGGATCGAGCCGAGGTCGGTCCTAGGTTAGCGCAGTCACCTTATCTCCAGCGCCACCACCCGTCCCCCTATTTTCTTTTTTTAAATTAAATAAAAGTGGTGTCTCTGAGGCTTCTCTGACTGTCAGATGGTAGGGGAACATCTGCTGACCCCGCCCCATTCCCACGCGTGTGCATCCTCGAGGTCTCCGGTGCTGCTGGGACAGGCTAGGAACTATTAGATGGGAGGGGCCTGACAGAGGCCTGGAGGGGGGTGGAGCTCCACTAACTTCCAGGTAGGGGAGGACAAGAGAGCCAGGCTTAATAGCGCACTCCACCAGAGTGACCATGAGTGATACTGCACTGGTTGTTAGTAAGAGGTTAGTTAGCAACTAACCAGGCTCCACTAGAGGAGCATGAGGAGCCAAATCTCAGTCAGCTCACCCAACAAACACACCCAATCTGGAAAATGAATGAATATCAATGAGTGCCCTGGATGTTGTCCTAGTCAAGTCAGATCTGGAGCTAGATCTAAGAAATTATGATAAACAAAAAGTATTTGCGAAAAACATATTTGCGAAACTAGCTCAAAGGAAAAGAGTCATGCAGGAATCTGGGGTTCAATCTTAGAAACCACCTGAACACTTCTGAAGGAACCTCTGAGCAACCTCTGGGGATATTTCTGCCAGGTATGACCAACCCCCTCCCCCCCAAAAAATAGAAGGATCAATTTCAGAGAAACATCAAACACACTCATATTTAGACCAGACTTTAGGTTAAAGTTCAGTGTGAAGATAATGATTACATATATGAAGGGCATATGAAGGACGGGGGGATACCAAAAGAAATTTAAAAAACCCCCACACCCATTTTTTGGGGGTCACACCTGGCAGTGCTCACGGGTTACTCCTGACTCCATGCGCAGACATTGCTCCTGGCAGGCACGGGGGACCATATGGGGCACCGGGATTCGAACCGATGACCTTTTGCATGAAAGGCAAACGCCTTACCTCCATGCTATCTCCCAGGCACCCCACACACCCATTTTTTATCACTTAAAACTTAAAATACCGCTCTAGGGCCTGAGAGGAAGTGCTAATGCATTGCAAATGGCCAATCTGGGTTAAATCCCAGGTATCCCATACGGTCCCTGAGGTCTGAGTACGGGAACCACTGAACATTGCTATGTGTGGCCCTAAAAATACTTGAAACATATAACATTATAATATTTTAAATTATCATAAATAATGTATATAATATATAATATATTATGATTTTATATAATATAATACATGATATAATAAATCATAATATTTAAAACTATAACATATTTATATATAATATGAATGAGTTTTTCTTTTTTATTAATATTTTTATTTAAACACCTTGATTATAAATATGATTGTAATTGGATTTTAGTCATGTAAAGAACACCCCCCTTTACCGCTGTAACATTCCCACTGCCTGCACTCTAGAGAGGTTTTCCACTTCCCTCATTCATTCACATTGTTAGGAATGTTCTCAGTGTAGTTATATCTCAAACTGCACTCACCACTCTTTGTGGTGAGCTTCATGTCATGAGTTGGACCTTCCTGCCCTCCTCTCTTTGTCTCTGAGGATTACATCAAAAATTTATTTTTTCTTAAAACTCATAGATGAGTGAGACTATTCTGTGACTTATTTAACCCTCTGACTTATTTCACTCAGCATAATAGATTCCATGGACATACATGTATAGGAAAATTTCATGATTTCATCTCTCCTCACAGCTGCATAATATTCCATTGTGTATATGAACCACAGTTTCTTTAGCCACTCATCTGTTGAAGGGCATCTTGGTTGTTTCCAGAGTTTGGGTATTGTAAATGAATATAGTTGCAATGAATATAGTTGTAAAGAAGGGATTTTTGTACTGTATTTTTGTGTTCCTAGGGTATATCCCTAAAAGTGATATAGCTGGATCATATGGGAGCTCAGTTTCCAATTTTTGGAGTAATCTCCATATCATTTTCCATAAAGGTTGGACTAGACGGCATTCCCACCAGCAGTACATAAGAGTTTCTTCCTCTCCACATCCCTGTCAGCACTGCTTGTTCTCATTCTTTGTGATGTGTGCCAATATGTGGCGTTAGATGGTACCTCATAGTTGTTTTGATTTGCATCTCCCTGATGTGATGTGGTGCATTTTTTCATGTGACTTTTGGGCATTTGTATTTCTTTTTTCTTTTCTTTCTTTCTTTTTTTTTTTTGGATTTTGGGTCACACACGGCAATGCTCAGGGGTCACTCCTGGCTCTATGCTCAGAGATCGCTCCTGGCAGGCTTGGTGAACCATATTGGATGCCGGGATTTGATCCACCATCCTTCTGCATGCAAAACAAAGGACTTACCTCCATGCTATCTCTCCAGCCCCCTGTATTTTTTCTTTATCAAAGTGTCTGTTCATTTCTTCTCCCCATTTATTGATGGGATTAGATTTTTTTTGTAAAGTTCTGTCAGTGCCCTGTATATTTTGGATATTAGCCCCTTATCTGATGGATATTGGGTAAATAGTTTCTCCCACTCAGTGGGTGGCTCTTGTGTCCTGGGCACTGTTTCTTTTGAGGTGCAAAAGCTTCTCCACTTAGTAAAATCAATGGCCTTATTGTATACACCAATAATTACAGGGAAGAAATGACAATAATAAATCAACCCCATTCACATTAGTGCCACACAAACTCAAATATTGTGGAGTCAACTTGACTAAAGACGCGAAGAACCTATACAATGAAAACTATAAAACACTGCTTCAAGAAATAAGAGGACACATAGAAATGGAAACACATACCCTGCTCATGTATTATCAGGATTAACATCATTAAAATGGCAATACTCCCCAAAGCATTGTATAGGTTTAATCTGATTCCTCTAAAGATACCCATGACATTCTTCAAAGACGTGGATCAAACACTTCTGAAATTCCTTTAGAACAATAAACACCCTTCAATAGTTAAAGCACTCCTTGAGAAAAGAAATATTGGAGGCATCACTTTCCCCAACTTTAAACTATACTACAAAGCAATAGTTATCAAAACAGCATGGTATTGGAATTAAGACAGACCCTAGATCAGTGGAATAGGTTTGAGTACTCAGAGAATGTTCCCCAGACATACAATCACCTAATGTTTGATATAGCAGCAAGAAATTCTAAATGGAGCAGGGAAAGCCTCTTCAACAAGTGGTGTTGGCACAACAGGTTAGCCACATGCAAAAAAAAGTGAACTTAGACCCCCAGCTAACATCATGTTCAAAGGTAAAATCCAAATGGATTAAAGACCTTGATATCAGACCTGAAACTATCAGGTATATAGAACAACGTTCAGGTAAAATACTCCATGGCAATGAGACTAAAGGCATCTTCAAGGAGGAAACAAAACTTTCCAAACAAGTGGAAGCAGAGTTTCTCTTTTTTAATTTTTTATATATTCTCTGATGCAAATCAGCCACTGATAAGGTTGACTAATGGAGGATGAGGCCTTTCTCCTCCAGTTCGGATCTTGCACCTGTTATCCTGCCAGCTGTTCTGAGGTGAATGCGGCAGGAAGAAAGCTAACAGGCAGTCAGGCTTCCAAAGAAAACAGCTCTTTATTTCGTGAAGAGGTCGAAGTCAAAAGACCTAAGAATAGGCCCCAGGAATAAAGGCCCTCACCTTCTACAGACCCTTGCTTTTTTGCCCCGGAATCAGGTACCACCCAATGGTGGGATCAGATACTACCCAATAATGGGAGCAGAATCAGGTACCACCCTACGGTGGGAGCAGAATGCCAGGTCTCACCCTAGGGTAGGGCACGGTCATCGATCAGGGGAGGGTCAGTAACATAATAATCCCATAAAAATGTTTACATACACAACACTCTCAGTCCTGCCAGGCTATGCTCATATTTATTCTCACTGTGTGCTCATTAAGCACACTTTCGGTAAGCACTTTTAACAATATCCATAATGGGGAAATAACACAATTCTTAAGTTCAGCTGACTAGATGAAGAAACTTTATCAGGTAATCATCATTTGTTTTTGTGAATTCAACTAAGAACACTAGCCCTGCAAACACCATATAATGAATGCAGCTAAAAGAATGCATATTTTGCAGTTGAGTGTATAAGCACTCTACTTAATGCAGAATGTAGGATGCCCACCACAGTGAGAAACACAAATAAAAATATGTAAGTATCTTAGTCATGCACACAGCTGCCATCATCAAAACAGCATTAACAACACAATGATTAAACAGGATAAAAATAAGCTTAAAAACCTCAGACTTTAGATAGCAGTGAGATACCTCTAAGAAATTGGTATGAGTGTTAATTGTGGGGTTCAATTCCCTGCACTGCATCATCCCCAAGGAATGCAACGGAATCTTAGTGCTACAAAGTATTGACCAAAAAGAAAACATTAAGTCAGCCATGGTGCAGAGGTTCCCTCTCTGACATCCAAAAAAAATGAATTACATGTAATAATCATGGTTTATTTTTTAGGCATCAAGACTGACCTCCTACCCCAATAAGCCACTACCCAGCACCCAAGCGAAGGGACACCTACTTAGACTCACACCTTGCCTCGGGCAAGAAACTACAACCAACACCTCTGCTGACTCATTCTGTGTGGCCCTCCTTCTCACCTCTCCCTAACTTGGACTGTTGTTTGATTCCAGACTTAGCTCCAAAATAATCTCCACCTCCAAGAACTCTACCCAAGACCTCCTGCCCCAAATATTTTCTCAATCTCAAGAAGACCAAGTTGTGCAATGAAAAGGCGCCCTGGACCCCACATCCCACAAGAAAATCTCAAAAGACAATGGGGAAGCCTATACTTCTTTTATAAGTTTAAGACCTATATAATACTACCTCTTAACCTGTTTTTCCTCAAATGAAAGGTAGTCTTTTGCATTACTTTGTTCCTTTAATTACTTTTAAACTCATTTTAAAAAATCCTTTTTCTTTATATATGTGAGTATATATTTTCAGTTTTTGTCTTTTTTCTGTTTTCTTCTCTACTCACCCCAAAGTGCAACAGCAATATAATGTAGCATCATTGCTTCCTGCAAAGGCATACTAAAAAGGGGAAATCTTACTTATAAAAACAAGCTCTTATCTACTAGGGATAAGAACTCATACTTTTTACAATACAAGGAGACCTCCCCAGGGAACATATATCATGTGGAACCAACTTAGACTTCAGTTGATTAGACAGCGACTATCTAACCTTGAACCCTGGATCCCAGACATAGTAAAGACAGCTCTCCACAGCAGCTCCAGGAATCAAACTCCCTCTGGGACACCCTTAATACTGCACTGGCACCAACATGTGATAGTTTTGATATGATATCCTGACAATGAGGAAATGGTAACAACTTGATCCAAGAGCAGGTTGTCTTACCTCACCATCTAACGATAAGACAAAATCAGAAGACACATCATCATTTGATCTGTGCAAAAGCCAATATCTACAGATGATTGACTGTGACAACCATGACTGGGCAGATGTATCCTACAGACCAATAAAAAAGCCCTAGCCTAGGTTTTGGCCTACGATCTGTATAACAACCAAGTTCTCTAATTCCAGAGGCCTGACTGAGACAACTGCAACTGAACAGGATTTCTGGGAACATAACAAAAGACTATCCCAGACTTTATCCTAGGAACAGCACAATGACCAAGACCACCAACTACAGAAGACTGATTAAGCAACAGTGAAAGAACAGAACTTCTAGAACTGTAAAGAAAGACTTCAACATAAGCACCATTCCTTGACCTGTGCAGATACCAAGATCTCTAGATACAGAGGTCTGATTTTATCATCCATGATGGAGCATAAGTCTTCCATACACCACAAAAGGACCTAAGGGAGAGTAAATGAACATACATGAAGTCTGTATTTATCCCCATGACAGTATACTTCAAGGGCAGAAAAACCCTGTATCTCTTAGGCCAAGGGATTTCCCTTTCTAATTTCCCCCATTATTTACTGTGCCTATGCAGGAAAAAAAGAAGCAGCACAAAATATTTTTATTTACTTATTATTATTATTATTTATTTTGGTTTTCTATTGTTGTTGTTCTCATTTTTTGCACTCTGTTTTGTTTATATTTCAGGACCGTGGTTATTATGTGGTGCTTATCTTTATTGCTGTAGTGCTCATTGTATTTTTTGTTTGATTTTTCTTTTTGTATTATGCTGTTTCTCTTCCTTTTTCCCTTTCTTCTCTCAACCTGATGTTGAGAGCGTCTAAGGACTCCGCCTATTTTCAGTTTGTTTGATTTTTTTTGGGTTTTTTTTTTTTGGTTTTTGGGCCACACCCTGTGACGCTCAGGGGATACTCCTGGCTATCCACTCAGAAGTCGCTCCTGGCAGGCACGGGGGACCATATGGGGAACCAGGGGATCGAACCGCAGTCCGTCCTAGGTTAGCGCTGGCAAGGCAGGCACCTTACCTCCAGTGCCACCGCCTGGCCCCAGTTTGTTTGATTTGTACCCCATTTTATTGCTTTTTTTCTTCAAACAGAACCACATAACTTGAACCATCTTGTTTCACCTCTCAAATTGAGGGGGAAATAATGGAAGGTACCAAGACCAAACAGTTTTATGATCTCTAAGTAGTAATAAAAATAACTGGACTTAAAAACAAAATCTAAAGCCAATGACATGAGAATTGATACCCAACCTACAACAACCTAGACACAGAGGGGACCGTGTATACTAGCAGCCCAGGGGGTGAGGATGGGGGATAGGGGATGCAAGCTGGGAACAAAAGTGGTGGAAGGACAACTTTGGTGATGGGGATTCCTCTGATTCAATGTTAATATGTACCTAAAATATTACTGTGAAAGATATGTAATCCACTTTGGTCAAAATAAAAATTCTTATTATAAAAAAACCGAACTCAGGCTAGAGAGACAGTGTATAAGGCACTTGGTTTGCTTATGTCTGACCCTAGTTAAATACTGGGCACCACAGGATCCAGTAGATTGGCCCCAGTTTCTTAAGTACCACACTAGGCCCCAAAATTAAAACTCAGTAGACCCAGAGCAATAGCACAGCAGTAGGGAATTTGCCTTGCACACTTCCAACCTCTATGAACCTCGGTTCAATTTCTAACAACCGATATGGTCCCCCTAGCCTGCCAGGGGTAAATTCTGAGCCCAGAGCTAGGAATAACCCATGAGCACTGCCAATGTGACCCCTGCCACCAAAAAAGAACTCAAAAATAAATAAAAAGTAAAACTCAAAATGATGATTAACTCAAGAAAACACCTTTTTCCTTATTTTCTTTCTTGGCAGCACTCAGTGATGCTTCTGGCTCTATAATAAGGAATTACTTCAGGCACTGTTCAGGGACCACATGGGATATGGAGATTCAAACAAAGACCAGCATCATGTAAGCCAAATGCACTACTAAATACTATCTCTATGGCTGGGAAAGCATTTCATTTTACTTAATATAATATAGCATAATTTTGGCCAAAATCAATGTCAGTAATTACTCCTGGAATTGTTTAGGATATCAATCATTTGGAATACCAGAGATCAAACCCTGGTTGGGAACATTTAAGCAACATTTAAGCAACTACCCTTTCGGCTGCACTATGGATCCCAGCCCAGAATGCACTTTTCAAATAATTGTGGTGGTGGGAGAGTGAGGACACACCCAGTGATGCTCAGAAGTTATTTGTGGGTTTGTGTTAATGTGTGACCCCTGCAATGATGACCCAGTGGGGACTGGGTCATCTGCAGTGGCTGCAAGGCCCATAGGAAGAACATATGATCAAGTCCCCCTTCACCACAGCCCGATTATGAGTATTAATGCTTGCAATGCTGGCAGAGTTGGGACCTGCACTTCAGACTGGGGACTGGGCCATCAGTAAATGATAGTTTTGGTGGCATAGAGTAATTATTACATTGGAAACTGAGAGGCTTGTAATGTTTAAAATGCTCCAGAAAATAAAATTAGACAAAAGAACACTTTTGCCACTCACACCTCAGGAATTTTGGAGCAAATACATACATTAAACTTAACAGTAAAGAAAAACTTTGGCCATATTAAAATTGGGTCTTTTATATATCTATTGGTGAAAATTTTCTGATTTTAACAGTATTTAAAAATAGAAAATAGTGCTGAAAATTTTGTGGTTAGCCTTTGTAGATAATATTGCAAATTTTATGAGTTTATTGTTAAGATAACTCAATTTCAAATGTCATCATGTATTAAATTTAATATTGGTCTTAAGATCTAAAACATTAAAATGCTTAAAATGTCTTTAGTAAGCATAATAAAGTACGATTTGCTCCTGTTACATGTAAATACGTTTAGACATTTGTTTACAAAATTGGAAGAAAGGAAAGAAAAATTGGAGTGTTTGAATATAATGCAGACTTTTCAAAGTTGCAGTAAAAACAGTCGTTATTCTATCGATTTGAGGTTTACAACTTAAGCTACTATAATGCATAGACTTAAAAATACTTTTATTACCTGACATGTTAATTTGGAAACTATTGCACATTGCCTATTTCTCATTTGCTGAAGTTGAGTGACTAATCTTGAAAAGTCTAGTTAACTTGTAGGTGCGTGATTTTTTAAATATAATTTTTATTTTGATTATAGTGGCTTACATATTGTTGACAATATTATTATAGGTACATATTTACATAAAATCAGGGTGGTTCCCATCACATATTTGTCCTCCCTACCCTTCCCTGTTCGTCCTGCCTCCCATATCTTCCTCCCTTACCCCCAGGGCTGCTAGAATATGTGGTTCCCTCAGTACCTAGCTTACTACTTAGTAGTTTTGATCTTGGTGCCTCCCTTATTTCCCCCTCTAACTGTGAGGCAGGACTAGATAGTTAAAGTTATCTGATTTTGTTTGAAGAAGAGAAAAGTAATAAACTGGGGTAAAAGTCTAATATGCCGAAATTGGGTGAATCCTTCTAGCGGCTCTCATCGTAGGTTTGAGAGACGAAGGAAAAAAAGAAGGTGAAACGCCCTAACAGTACAAAAAGAAGTGTCAAATATCCAGTGAGCACTCCAAAGATAATCACCACAAAAAAAGCCACCATGGTCTTGAGATTAAAAACATGGCAGAGCACTTTAAAGAAAGAAAAGAAAAGAAGTAAAAAAAATATAAATGGGGACAACAACTTCAATAACCATACCAAAACAAAGAAATTGACAAAAAGTAGATAGGCAAATAAAAATAAAAAATAATAAATAAGGGGCCCGGGAGATAGCATGGAGGTAAGGCGTTTGCCTTTCATGCAAAAGGTCATAGGTTCAAATCCCGGTGCCCTATATGGTCCCCCATGCCTGCCAGGAGCAATTTCTGAGCATGGAGCCAGGAGTAACCCCTGAGCACTGCCGGGTGTGACCCAAAAACCAAAATAATAATAATAATAATAAATAAATAAATAAATAAATAAATAATAAGGGCCCGGAGTGCATAGCACAGCAGCGTTTGCCTTGCAAGCAGCCAGTCCAGGACCAAAGGTGGTTGGTTCGAATCCCCAGTGTCCCATATTGTCCCCCGTGCCTGCCAGGAGCTATTTCTGAGCAGACAGCCAGGAGTAACACCTGAGCACCGCTGGGTGTGGCCCAAAAAACAAAAAGACAAAACAAAAAATAATAAATGCAAAATAATATATAAAAAAATTAAAAAATTGTGTGTTTTTTGCCTTTTATTCCCTCCTGCACTGGCACAATAAATATTGAGATCATTCGAAAAGAAATTCACTTGGCCTAAGAGCTGTGGGGGTCCCTCCACCCTTGGAGTATATTGTCATGGGATTAACTATAGACTCCGTTCAGGTTCATTTTCTCTCCCGGTGGTGCTTTTGTGGTGTTTGGAAGACTTTT
>PVKC010036065.1:0-13315 GCA_004027635.1 Crocidura indochinensis
GTATGACCCAAAAATCACACCAAAAAAAAAAAAGACAAGTGGGGTGCCTGAACATCAAGGAGGGCACCTGCTTCGCACACATCTGACCAGGTTCAATCCCCAGTACTCTAAAGTTTTCTGAACACTGCCAAGTTATGTTCCATCCCACCTCCAAAATGAAGAATTTGTAAAAGGTAAACTTCTGGAAATGCTGACCTGAGAGATTGTCAGGGAGGGCTTGATTATGGCATTGTTTTTTCCTTCAGATAGGTTTTGACTTTGCTATTCCTTCAGGCTTACAGTTTAACCACCTGAGCTCATTGTAGAGTGCTTGTCCTGTCTTGTGCGATACTGGGTTCCTGCCCTTCTGGCATCACCACAAAGGAAAACATTCCCAGATTTCAATTCTTGCATCTGGTTTATCCCACATACAGAAATTCCTCCACTGGTCTTGGATTGTGTCACTGCTGAGTTTTCTGGGACTGGCCTTGCTGGGTCTACAGAGCCAGATTCTCCGTGGGAAGCCTGACTGTCCGGTTTGTCTCCTTCCAGGCCAGCATCCCATTCTCTGTCGTTGGATCCAATCAGTTAATCGAAGCCAAAGGCAAGAAGGTCAGAGGCCGCCTCTACCCGTGGGGCGTTGTGGAGGTGGAAAACCCCGAGCACAATGACTTTCTGAAGCTGAGAACAATGCTCATGTAAGACCTGTTTCCCGAATGAAGGCCATGTGGTCCCAGCTCATCCCAGCTCCTGGTACCGGGACACCGCCTCTCCCTGTGACCTATCCTTATTCGCTCCCACATCTGTGATTCAGGTTTACTGTTCAAGTACCCTGGCCCCAGCTGAATGTATTCAGGCATCTGATGAGGACACTTCAGCTTCTGGTTCTCTGCTGGTTGGCCCCACATCAGACATTTTGAGAACAGTTGAGCCAGTTAGACATACTAGCAGCGAAAAGGGAAGCCTTTGCTTTAAATAACTGACCTATTTTAATTAACAATTGAAATCGCTGGAAATGGCTATTTCTAGCTTGGCAGTTTTCAGTAACATTTACACAACTTTTTAGGAACATCCTGTCACCAAGCATCATTAAAGTGCACCAGCCTTTGGGGGACCGGAGCAGTAGAACAATAGGGAGGGCGTTTGCTTTGCATACAGCCAGCCTCGGTTCTGTAGCTGGCCCCCATATGGTCCCCTGAGCCCGCCAGGTGTCATCTCTGTGTATAGGGCTAGTAATAAGCTCTGAGAACCACCAGGTTGTGGCCCAAAAACAACAGAAGTTCACCAGTCTCTCTGGGGAGAATTCTGGCTGCTGTCATCCTGCCTCAGGAGGTTATTGTGAGGACCAAAAGGATTGGCTTAATCTGTTCCCTGATCCTGAGGGAGCAGGAACATGAGTTTTGGTTTACTCCTGAGTGTACAAGTCATAAATATGAGTCCCAATCCAAAACTCCCTATCTGAGCTGATCTGAGCTTGTTCAGGCCTCCGTGTCTCTCTGAGTCCCCCTGGAGCTCAGTGAAGCATGTTTGGGGTGTACTGAGTTGGGAGCAAAGAGAGGCTGGTGGGATTCTGTTTATTCTCTGCTGGACTGGCTGGGCTGGGACAGATGTATCCCTCAAGTTGTTCTAGCACTGGGAACACTGTCGGGTGCTGAAGTGGGGACGGCATTCTGGTGCTGCTCTCAGTCTTCAATTCCTGCTTTTTTTCCCCTGCCAGTGATGATCTGGAATGTTCTTTGTTTCAGTACTCACATGCAAGATCTTCAGGAAGTCACACAGGACCTTCATTATGAAAACTTCCGCTCTGAGAGGCTCAAGAGAGGTGGCAGGTTGGTGCCCACATTGTCCCGTCGTCTGAGTCACACTGTCCCCCCACATGTGCACAGTTGGTTGCCCTTAATTTCTGCCTGAGGACCGTGGCCTGGTCTGCTGTCAGTCAGATTTCAGTGGAGGGCCTGAGGCACATTTCAGCTCCCTTGTACTGTGGAGGAGGACAGGAGCCCTGGTCAGCAAGTCTATCTGCTCTTCAGGAGCAGACCATGTTCCTTCAGTCTGAGCTACCTGGCTGGGTTGGTAGAACTAGGACTTTGCCAGCAAGGGGCTGAGCCTGTTGCCTACCAGCCAGGCAAGTTAGCACTGTCCTGCATCATTCTGGTGGCCTGCTATGTTACTGCAACAAACATCTCCAGTTAGAAGCCCCAGGGACAGATACACAGAAGAGTGTATGGAGGGTTTCCTGGGTTGTTGTCCCTCAGGCCTCTGTGCACCTGATCTCACAGACTAACAAGTCTTCAAGTCTATCTATTGTTTGAATCAGATGAAATTGCCTTGACTCTATGAAACAAACAGTGGAACAGAAGCATTAGCACAGCAGGGAGGGCATTTACCTCAGCACCCCAGATGATCCCCCAAGCCCGTTTGGAATAATTCTCGAACACAGGAGTAAACCATGAGCACTGCTAGGTGTGTGATCTGGGGTTGTTGCTGAGGGCTGAGCATAGGCTTTACACCACTGGCTTTTCAGTCTGCAGTTCCAAGAACCACTGGGGGTAACTTAATCTCTGAGCATAGCCAGGTATGAAACCAAACTTCAGAAACCCAGATGTGGGGGCCAGAGAGATAGCATTGAGGTAAGGCGTTTGCCTTTCATGCAGAATGATGGTGGTTTGAATCCCAGCATCCCATATGGTTCCCTGTGCCTGCCAGGGGCGATGTCTGAGCATAGAGCCAGGAGTAACCCCTGAGCGCTGCTGGTTGTGACCCAAAAACCAAAAAAGAAAAAAAAAACCCAGGTGTCTCCTAGAGGGAGCTCTACACCCAAGATACAAACCTCTGCTCTCACCCCGCTGTCATGTCATCATTGCTGATTGTGGTGGGGGTGGTCCCAAGCTCTGGCACTGAGACACAGCAGCACCACATCCAAGGACCAAGCCTTTAGCCACCTATGCTGCTGACCTAATTTTCCTGGGAAGCCACCTCTCATTTTCTTTCTCTTGAGTTCTTTTTCTTTTTTTTCCTTTGGGGGATGTGTTTGGGTACAGTGTCATGGGTTGAACCCAAGCCAGCCACATGCAAGGTAAGTGCTTTATCACCAATACTCTCTGGCTTTTCACTTTCCTTCTTGATTTGGACCATTCAGTAGTGCTCAGGGTCACTCTTAACTCTGTCCTGTTATAGAAAAATGATATAGTTCTTAATTGACACATCATTCTGAGACATTTAAAGTAAGATTTATTTTACTTGGGTTACTTTATCAGAAAGAGCCGTCCGTGTAGTTGCAGTGTTATAATTGAGATCTTGTTCAATTCTTAGAAAAGTGGAAAATGAGGACATGAATAAAGACCAGATCTTGCTGGAAAAGGAAGCGGAGGTAAGTAGAAAAGTTGTCATTCTTCTAAAATGCCTTTTTTTCTTAGACTTTGTTTGTCATCAATGTGTCTTAGAGTCTGTCTTGTTTGAACAGCCAGTTGCCTAGAGCGACTCTCCAGCTCACTCTCTTTGACCTACAGCAGTAGGTCAGTGCTAGTAAAGTTTGGGAACAGGGCCGGAGCGATAGCACAGCGGAAGGGCATTTGCCTTAAACATGGCTGAGCCTGCCAGGAGTGATTTCTTTTTTTATTTTCTTTTTTTTAAAAATACGGAACGCGGGGCCCGGGAGATAGCATGGAGGTAAGGCGTTTGCCTTTCATGCAAAAGGTCATCGGTTCGAATCCTGTTGCCCCATATGGTCCCCTGTGCCTGCCAGGAGCAATTTCTGAGCATGGAGCCAGGAGTAACCCCTGAGCACTGCCAGGTGTGACCCAAAAACCACAAAAAAAAAAAAAAAAAAAAAATACGGAACGCTTCACGAATTTGCGTGTTATCCTTGTGCAGGGGCCATGCTAATCTTCTCTGTATCGTTCCGATTTTAGTATATGTGCTGCCAAAGCGAGCACCAGGAGTGATTTCTAATCACAGTACTAGGAGTTACCTCTCAGCACCACTGGGTGTGGCCCAAACCCCCTCCCCCCCAAAAAAAAGGTTTGGGAACAAAATGTTGAAGCAAGTATGACTCTTGGAATGCGCCCAAGTCAGTATTTTTCCTCTGGTAAGTGATAGGGAATATCAGGGAAAAAACTGCCTTTCATAACCAAAAATGATAGGATTCCTACAGGATGTTCTCCAGGACAGTAGCAGGCATTGCCTTGGAAGTGGGAGACCCCATATCCCAGGTCCCATCCAATGACTCCATCCAATGGAGTCAGCGGAATATGTTCTTGCCAAGAGCAGTTTGACAAGGCCTTCTGGAACCTCAGAATGAGTAGTAGATGGAGTCACCCAGGGAGTGCCTCTGGAAAAGGCTGAGAGGTGGGGGAGCATGTGGTATGATCCTGGGGTTCTCCCTCCACTAGAGTTGTCTGGGTTCTCATAGTCACTCCTGCTGGGGTTGGGGGACTGGACTGCCGTTTGCTCATTTTTTCCAGTGGGTCAAGAGTCCTGTGTGTTCAGCTGCTTGCTCTCCACTCTTTTCTGCTCCATATTCTTCGTGTTCAGGAAGACACCACTTGAGGGTTTTGGTTTGGGCTCCTGTCTGGGGCATCTGAGAGGAAGAGGTGTTGGCAGACTCTGAGCACAGCATTTGTCTCCACAGCTTCGCCGCATGCAGGAGATGATTGCGAGGATGCAGGCGCAGATGCAACTGCAGATGCAGGGGGGTGACGGCGATGGCGGGCCTCACTCAGGGCACCACGTGTAAGGTAACCACTGGACAATGGGACCCTGCTGCCCACTCTTCCTCCCATGAGGTTTCTTATGAGTGAGACTCGACAGCTGGAGAGGAAAGCTCTCCACAGGAGCTCCTCCTTCAGGGAGGAAAGGTACCCCCAGCCTCTTTAGAGTTGTTCCAGCATCTGCTTATCTTGTTAGGGCTGCAGGCCTATTTGAAGGGAAACAATGAAGGTGTTCGGATGGGGCTGCCTGGGCGACCCTGGGTTTTGTCTCTGGCACCACCATCTCCCCAGAGTACCGCCAGGGAGGTGCCTGTGGGAAGGCTGTAGTGGAGCATTACTAAAATATCAGTGACCAGAGGTGGGGGTTTAGGGCTACTCTCACTCCCAATCTCGATCTTGTCTCCCTGCACCTGTGTACTGGCCTTCCTGTGAGGAGGGCCCGCAGGAGGACTAAGAGACAAAGGTGTCTTGTCTATCCCTGTACCCCCCACCTCTGTGCTTTCTGTCTTGTCTCCCTGCACCTGTGTCCTGACCTTCCTGTGAGGAGGGCCCGCAGGAGGACTAAGAGACAAAGTTGTCTCGTCTATCCCTGTACCCCCACCTCTGTGCTTTCTGTTCTGGTGACCAAAGGGCAAAGACCCAGGAAAGGCAAGCCTTCTATTGGGGTGTCGGGTGTCTAGGGCATGGCAAGCCTGCTCCAGGGATTGATGCTGGGTGATAGGCAGGAATCTCCTTTCAGGTCAGTCAGGCTGTGAGTGGGAGCAGCAGTGTTGGTGGCAGCAGGGAGAATATGTGGCCGGTTTGGCAGAGGCTCAGAGGCCACCAGCCTGGAATCCTCTCAGACTCCTCCACCATGAAGGGGCAGGTCACCTCTGTGGGTGGCACGGGGTCTTCTGCTGTGGTGGCAGCACAAAGACACAGCTGTTTTGCCACGACTGGTTCCTAGAGAGCATGTCCCAGGTGGCACTGATTGGTGCCCCTCTATGTCACTCCTGACCCATACTGTTCACTGTAGTTCATGAAGGGAGCAGGGTTGAGTCATACCTGAAGTGGTTGGTGCCAACTAAGACTTTAAAACTTGCCTGCAGTCATGAATTGGTTAGGTAACAGAAGCACTAGGTGGGCATCTCCAGTGCCCTCTGCCTTCCTGATGAGAGGCAGCACTGGGGTGAAACTGAGGGTGGTGGCTGGTTGCTTCTTGCTGATTCTGCTTCTCCTCTTTTTAAAACTGTCGTGTGGAATAATGAGAATCCCACGTAAGTACCCAGATGAGTCTTTCTTTTGATGTCTTTGGTCTTCAGCACCCCGATTTCCCAAGCCTCTTTTTTGTTCTTTGTTGGATACAGAGAAACAATAACCAGGCAGCAGATGTCGCTTCACATCTGTGAAAATGTGTTGTGTTCTGTTTCCCCAGAAGATCTTCAGGATAGAGGAGACACTGACTGGCCCTGCAGCTCCACAATGCTTGTTTGTCTTCAGTCTCTCCTGGTCCCCATGCCCGAGGTTCTCCTTTTCGCTGGATGTCCTTTTTGATATGGCGCACTCACAGTATTTGTATTTCTTGATCCTTATACTTTCTGTTTTGTGAGGTAAACTATTCATTCTTCTCCCTAAACTAACCACTGATGGTATAACTTCTGGATGAGCATATATAGTTAATGTGGAATTTCTTTAATTTGATTAGCCTAACTAATCATTGAGGCACAATTTTTTTTTTTTTTGGTTTTTTTTTTGGGGGGCCACACCCAGTGACGTTCAGGGGTTTCTCCTGGCTATGTGCTCAGAAGTCGCTCCTGGCAGACACGGGGGACCATATGGGAACCGGGGGATCAAACCATGGTCCGTCCTAGGCTAGCGCAGGCAAGGCAGCAGGCACCTTACCTCCTGCGCCAACTCCCGGCTCCCAAGGCACACTCTTGATTTCTAGAACATTCAGATTTCCCCCAGATTGACCCTGATGGTATTGAAATGAATCTGGCAGTCATGAAAGATGAGCACTGGGGCTTTTTCCTGGCCAGACGACACCCCGGAGGATCTCTGTGCTCTGGTCAGGCACAGCCTGATACCGTATCCCACCCTGTTACTCCATCACCCATTTCTTGCCAAAGAAAACAAATTGTGATGTATGTGCTCATACTGAACTGAAGTACCTTTTTTTTTTTTTTTTTTTTTTGGTTTTTTGGTTTTTTGGTTTTTGGGCCACACCCAGTGACGCTCAGCAGTTACTTCTGGCTATGCGCGGTGACGCTCAGGGATTACTCCTGGCTATGTGCTCAGAAATCGCCCCTAGCTTTGGGGACCATATGAGACGCCAGGGTTTGAACCGAGGTCTGTCACATGGGTCAGCCACATGCAAGGCAAACGCCTTAACCTTGTGCTACCACTCCAGCCCCTAAAGTACCTTTTTTTTAAAGACACCTAGGGGTGAATGTCAGGAAGTTTCTGGATTCTGATATTGCATTATTTTTAAAATTCCTATGCAGAGCCTTAGCACAGACAACTGGTTGTTTTCCTCTAAACTGCCTATATTCTGTTAAGGAGAATAATATCAAGGTTCCGAGTTTCCTATGCAATACTCATATTTTAAAGAATCTCTTTAGGGAAAACTTGCGGTTGAGGGCTGGAACACCAGCCTTTCATGTTTTTATACTGGACTGCACTTTACTGGCTCTGACCACAGAGTGGGGATACCAGGTGAGGTGCTGTCCCTTATAACCCACAACAGTCCCAGGCAGCTGATCTCCCAGAGACCCCGGAGGGAGGCAGAGCCGCAGGCATGTACTTCTTAGTGTCTCATTGTCCTCACTGCTGCCACCTCTTGACACTGCACTGACACCTCCCTGCTTCATTATGTCCCACCTGACAAGTATCCCCAGGCCTTGGGTCCCACTCCCTATCCCCCATTGAGCATCCCTGTGGTACACACCAGGTTTATTTCCCATCCACATTGATGGAGGGAGGGAGGTTAAGTTTGGATCAGACTGGAAAGAGAGTGTGATGATCAGTCTGCAGACTATTTCTCCACCCCACTCTGCATGTTTCAAGTGAGTAGGGCTTACCAGGACAGGCACGGTGCTTAAAGACTACAAGGCCACCTGTAGTGTGGCCCTAGTGGGTCCCTCTGGCGTCTGGACAAGCTGTGCTGGTCAGGGCTGTGCAGGTGAAGAGTATCGACCCCAGCACTGTTGGGGAGCCATGAACCCTGGTACTGTTTTGCTGGTGCACCTTACTGCAGCTAACAAGCAACTGCCCTTTCTAAGAGGTCATCTTTGCCTGTAGAAAATATATTCCGAGGTCATAGAGGACAGGGTTAGGGTGCTTTGTAGTCAGCCCCTGGTATAATCAAGTCCCTCAAGCCACCTCCTGATGTATCTCAGAACCTGTGCTCCCCACTCCCCAAAAAAAAAGTATTTTAAAGACTAAATTTTACACAATTTGTATTCACTAAAACTAACCTTTTGTCAATAAAGCACTATTGTTTAGATATTACATGAATACTTGTTCTTTACTAGGGAGAGAGAGGGTGGGCTATAACAGAAAAGGAAAAACTGGGGCTGGAGAGGGGGATATTTCTTTACATTATTAGCATCAATACCGGACAGCTTTGATGATTCTGGCCCAAGAGCCGTTGATACTAGGAAGCAGGATTATATCAAGGTGGTCTTCATCTGCTTCACGGATGGTCAGGCACAATATGCCATTGCAGGATCATTTGCCTGTCATGGGTGGAACTAGGCACCACCACACAAGTCACACACACACACAACACCACACAACATACAAGCACACACGCACGCTCAGTGAAAACAAAAACCAGGAAATCTAGGTACACTGGGAGGCCTTAGAGCTGAACTGTGTTGCCTGCCTCCCTTTGCCACCCGCACCTTTCCACCACCTGGACCCTGGCTCCCATTTTGCAGCCCAGTTGCTGCCACCCACCCAGCCTCAGACACAGCCGGGTCAGGGACAAAGGAAGAAGTGTCCACAGGACTGCAGAAGACTAGCCTGGGTGCAGAGGGCACCAAGAGAGCCTGCACTCGGGCCGGTGCTGGGGTTGTATGCTTGGGAGCTAGTCTTGGCACAGAGACCTCCGTGTACCTATTCCACTGAGCTTCAGGAGTGGGTGGAGAACCTGGACGCTGAGCTCCCGGGTCCTGGGGGCACAGGGCTGCCTAGCTGGGTGCGACCCGCCCGCCTGCCCTCCTGCCCTACCCCACCCTGCCCTGCCCATCCGGCCCAGCCTTGAAAGTTCGCCTTGAAACCTCTCTGGGCAGAGGAGGGAGGAGGCGCGTCCTTGACGGCAGCTGCCGGGGACTCGGACCCGCCCTGCTAGCGAGTCTGCCCAATAGCATCCGACCCCGGAGGTTTCCTCTCGTCCGGAGGCCAGCGGGCCAATCGGGGGCGCGTCCGCGGGGGCGGGGGCGTGGCCGCAGCGGGCGCCCGCGGGCAGTCGGGAGCGGGTGGAGCCGGCGTGGAGCGGAGGCCGCGCGGACGGACAGACCGACGGAGGGACGGGCGGAGGTGAGGACGCGAGGCCGCAGGCGCGCAGGCGGGTGAGGCTGCGGGCGCGAACAGGCAAGGGCGGCTCAGGCCGTCCGGGCGGAGGGGCCGGCGGGGAAGAGGCCGCGGCTCCGCGGCTTCTCCGGGGAGCCCAGCCCGGCTCGGAAAGGCCTGGGGCGGCGGCCCCGCTGCGCGGCCTGGGCAGGACCGATCTGTCCCGTGCAGGGTCGGTCGGTCGGGGAGGACGCGCCCTGGATGGGGACGGGGGCTGTCCGCGTGAAGGGTGGGCCCGGCAGTCTCTGTCCGCGTGCAGTGGCGGACAGAGAAGACGGGGACGGAGGCCGTCGCCTGGAGGACGGAGACAGGCCTGGGCTCTGCGCAGAGCGTTGGGAAGCAAGCAGGGACTGTCCACGTGGAGGACGCGGTGGGCAGGCTTCCCAGGAGCCGCAGGTGCAGGGTGCAGCCACACCCTCCGTGGCTTTGTCACTAGTGTTTCTAGTTGACTAGTTGTCTCTAGTCCTTTGTCACTAGTTGAGAGGCTGTATAGGTGTCCCCTCCCCTCCTCTCCACTGGAATCTCCCGCAGCCAAGATCTGCTGCTTCGCCCCTGGTCTAGATGCCTGGATGGGCTGCAGCCCTGGTTGACAGCAAAGGCTGCTGGGGTGGCTGGCAGGGTGCCATGTGCCCAGAGCGCTGCCCTGTTTCCTGCAACTGGGCTGGGCTGACTCACCTGCAGAACATCCTTGCAGTTCCTTTCCCACGGAGGTGCTAAGGTGCATCCCTGTTCTCTGCTCAGTCGTGGGCGAGAAGGGAGTTAATATTTACCTTCCAGAGCCTGGCCCTATGGTGCCTGACTGGCACGATCCCTGGCACCCCATAGGGTTCCTGGAACCCCGTAGGGAGTGGCCCCCGAGTACAGAGCCGGAAGTAAAGATGAGCACCGAAAAGTATGGCCCCTAATAACCATATTTATCTGGATGTCTGTGAGCACTGTGAATCGGCAGGACTGCAATGGGGAAACTGGACTTTTTGTGAAGATAGGCTGGTGGAAGTGTCGGTGTCTGAGGCTCCATTTGAGACCTCACTTTTTGCTTAGGCAAAAATCTCCCACGTTTGAGGTCAGGGGCCACGAAAAAAGTACAGTGGGTAGGGTATTTGTCTGGTAACATCTAACCTGGGTCCCACCCCCTGTACCCCACCTGGTTTTTGAGCACCACCAGGAGTGACCCCTGGGTACAGAGCCTGGAGTAATCCCAGAGCATGACTGAACATGATCCATGAACAGCAACTTAGGTCAGAGACCGCTCAGGGCTGGAGCACAGATCTTGCCAGCAGGACTGTAGGGGCCCTTTTAGCCCTCATGATGTTCCTGATCCCTGAGCAGGCCTGGGAGAACCCCCAGTACAAATCCAGGGTACCCCTAATGACTCCCTATGTGGCTTAAAACAGACTGGAAACACAGAAGAACTTTTTTTTAAGCCATTAGCAAGATGAATGGTGCCTAGTAAGTGTTTCCAACTGTCAACCTCTGCTCTTGGGCAGAAACTTCTGGGAATGCACAGCCCTACCTGCCCTGCCTCCTCCCCATGCCCTACCACTGCCTCCCCAACCTTCTCTCCAAGCCTTTCTCCTGTCCTCTCTCTTTTTATTAGTTTACCCTGCATAGGGCAGGGTAAACTCCAGAGCAAGGACCCATTCTCTACACCCCATTCTCCACACCCAGTGCTACCATACCTCTCATTGGTGATGTCCTGGTTGTCCCACTGCCAGGCTCTCAAGTGGGCCCAAGAAAGTGAGGGCGGACATGCAGCGTTAGCCCACAGCACCCAGTGTTGGGAAGGTTCTGGGAGTAGTCACATCACTGAGCTTTAGGAAACTGGCACAAGTCCCGGTTTTTGGAATTGTCACTTTCTGAGAACATACAGCTGAGTGGCTCAGGGGGCATCTCCACATGACCTCATCCACAGGACCCTCAGGCACTTCCTTCGAGCCATGGAGCAGCCTGGAACATAAACTATAACCGAGGCACATACTCTCTCAGCTGGATCCTCGGCTCCCCAGCCCAGCATATTCTTGCCTTGGGAAGCCCCCCACCCCCAGCCCTGCTGCTGAGCTGAAGGAACCCTCCTCCAGGCCAGACTGGCAGCAGCCCTGCTCTCTCTTCTGTCCTGACTCCCCTCCACCTCCCCTGTCTCATCCTTTTCTTCCAGATGTGGAGCGGACCAGTTGTCTCCCCACACTCCTGCGTGCCCCTCATTTCACCTCTCCTATGCCCCGAGTGCCCACGGCCTCTTGGTCTTCTCCCTTTGGAATTCTAGGGGCTCCTCTGTCTCCCCCAGATTTGCACCTGTATGAGGTGATCAGCGGACACTGCCGGGCTTTGAAGGGCACAGTAGTTCCCAGGGTTGTGGGCTTGGAGTTCATGTGTCTGGCATTGTGTGATCTTCCTCTGCAAAAAAGTCCCATGTCAGGCATCAGACCTGATTTGGGAAGTAGCATGAAAACAAAGACGTTCCAGTGCAGAAAAAACAGGACAAAGCCAGAGAGAGCCAAGGGGCTAGTGCACAGCTTTAGGCCTGGCACCACATAGTTTCCCCATTTCCGCTTGGGGAGCACCCCCTGAGCACTGCTGGGTGTGGTCCCCAACTCCTAGCCCCCCCAAATAGCAGTCAATGATGTAAACATCACTGAACTTAGAAAATAATATGCTAATTGTGTGAGCCACCTCCGCTTCTTGTGACGGAGAATAGGAAGAATTCAGAGACTTCTCAGCAGAGCTGATAACAGTTTGGTTACAGACCAGCCAAGAAAACAGGATTGTCTGTGTAGACACCCGAGGTTGGGAAATGGCTTTTTTGGTTTCTTTGGTGCTTGTCAGCTCCAACACTACCATGTCTGAAACAACTGCTGGGACAGTAGAATACATTGCTGGCCCCAGTGGTGCACAATCAACTGACAACAAACCACTTCTGAGATATCAGGACCCCGGGGCCCACTGTGTCTTGCTGGGCAGAGCCCTAGTCTGAGTGCAGAGAAAAGCACTTTTGCCCAGTTCGCCCTCCTGCCCTGCCTTGCCCTGCTCGCATACCCACTTGCCTGCAGCTCGGGTGCTCCTGAACCATCAGGAACACACATACGCAAACACACACATACCCAAAGGCACACATGCATGCACACATGAACACACACGTCTTCCACCTGTGTTGAACAGAGGGACTCCTCACTGGGACTTTACTAGAGGGTCAAACCAAGTCCCAACCACATCCCAAGCCTGGTACAGATCCTCCCCCATTTCTGCACAGGGTCCCCCTGGGGGTGACTCATGAGAGACAGTGCGAGATCAGCAAAGGAAAGAAACCCCAGTCTGTGGCCTTGGCAGCTAAGACCAATGTCTGATGCATGAGTGTAATGTATCTGTGCTTTGTTGGGTATTTGTGAATCAACGAACAGTCCTCAGAATCAGAAATTACTTCCCATCCCCTTATCCCCTTTCCGGGGGAGACCTTGGTAATATTTATCCGCAGCAAATAATAATCCACACAGACAAGAAGGTTAGGGTGTAAAAGATTGGGCAAAGAGAGCGAGAGAATCCTCTTGCAGCCTGCAAACAGCTTTCGCAAAAGGCCCCTCTCCCCTGTCCATCAAGCTATTTATTGCTCACTCTACAGCGCCCCCACCTGGAAGGTCTAGGTGGGGCAATAGTCACAGAACACACAATCCTAAGGAAATATTTTTATATACAACAATTCCAAGAATAATCTTTTTTTTTGTGTGTGTGGTTTTTGGGTCACACCTGGCAGTGCTCAGGGTTACTCCTGGCTCCATGCTCAGAAATTGCTCCTGGCAGGCACGGGGGACCATATGAGGCACCGGGATTCGAACCGATGACCTTCTGCATGAAAGGCAAACGCCTTACCTCCATGCTATCTCCCGGGCCCCGCAAGAATAATCTTATGGAAACTTTTTCATATTCTACACATGGGGTCTGGTCTGGGCAGGGAAGAGAGCCTGTGGCTTGGCCTTCCTCCTTCCCTTTTCATTCCCTTCCTTCCTTCCTTCCTTCCTTCCTTCCTTCCTTCCTTCCTTCCTTCCTTCCTTCCTTCCTTCCTTCCTTCCCTCCCTCTCCCC
>PVKC010036066.1:0-13325 GCA_004027635.1 Crocidura indochinensis
CAAGCCAAGGTGAATTTTGGCTGCCTGATTTCCCTACCTTTGTCTCATTCCTTCCCACATACTGAGCCAAAAGCATTTTCCTTCCTGCTGTGTGGGAGTTGGCCTATATCATAAAAATCTTATCCAGGGCAATAAACTTCACATCTTAGATATTCATGAGATACAAGCCAGAGGACTAGAGGCATTATCCTTGGGTCACGGAACGACAGGAGGTTAAATATATGCTTTCTGTTCTTTATCATTTTGTGTTGTATCTTCCAAGCCTCCCTTGAACATGTGTTGAATATATTCAAAAGAAAGAACAAGTACTATTTAAACATTCCACAAACTCAAACCATCATTTCTAGGAGTGCTTCCTATTCTCTTATGAGATATGGCGACTGAGTGTCGTGGATGGTTCATATAATATTGTAGCAGTCTCTTCAGAAAACAGAGGGTGTTTCAAACCCAATTCTCAGAAAGATAGATGGATAAATAAGAGGGAGATAGGGAAAGAGAGAGAAAGAGAGAGATCACACTGGCTGGGTTGGGTTCATTCTTCGCATGCAGGAGGTTTTGCTTAGATTTCCTGCACCTCATGATTCCCCTAGAACTGTTTAAAGAAACTCCTAGCATAGATCTAAAAGAAATTCATGAGCACTGTTGGGTGAGGCCCCCAAACCAAACTCCTATTTCTGGAAGAGCAGAAGACATTTTCACGCCTCTAGAAAGAGATTTTTTCTAACTAGTAAGTAAGGCATTTTCCCAGCAGACCTGGCTTCAAACCCTGATAGCATTTATGTACACTGAGTCTGCTAGGAATACTTACTGAAGACAGAGAAACCAATATACCCTGAATAGAGCCAGATGTGGCCTTGGAACCAAAAATTAAGTTTTCTTTCATAAAAGAAACAAAAAATTGACAAAATAGCAACAACTATAAAAAAGAGATTATTAGTAGGCTTGCTTGGCATTCCCTGTCTTTGGATACAAATTACCTCTGCTGAGTTCTTAAGAAAATATCTTAAATGTTTACTTCAAATATTTTACTTGTTTACCACTCATCCCTTTGATTCTGAAGTTTCCAAGTGGTAAATTCAATATACCATTTACTTATAGTATTGGTGCCCGGGACTTTCACCTGTGATTAGGTTTCTGTATGGTTTTCAGTCACTGGTTCATGACTTGTAATGGTCCACAGACATAAAAGAGTTGTAATTAGAACATTTTTTATCATTGTACTTCATCAAAACTAAATAACACCTTTTTGAATAATTTTTATTGAGACCCAAGTGAATGACACGTCTTTCACAGTTGTATTTCAATTATATATTATTGACAGTGAAGTAAGGCTGTTTTCACTACCAGTATTGACCTCCCACTACCATAGTTCCCAGAATGCATTCCTTACCTCCATCCTTAGCCTCCTGCACTTTTAGTGTAACAGCTTCCTTTTGTGTATAGCTTGTTGTAGAACAAAATAACTTCTAGTGAAAGGTGCCAGGCTCTATGAAATGTTTTTAGTGGCTTTTAATGTTTTAATATCAAGCTGTAAGTTGGCATTCAACTGGGAATGCTTGTAGATAAAAAGCAGATCCTGAATAGAGATAGGTAGAATTGGATTAGTTGGATGCAGAGAGAATGGAACTCTTAAAATGACTTCTTTGGGTGGAGAAGCAATTTTGAATGTTCTAGCTTACTTTACTAATCTCCAGGAAGTAGATTTTGTGGTAGAGTTTTTCCTAAACAAATATTTCTCAAGGGAGTACTCAAGTGGCTAATAAAATTTTCAAGAGCCCTGCATCTTTTTAATAAGTGCATTACTTAGCAGTACAAATACAGTCCTATAAGGTCCCTCACCTCACTGACTTCTGTCTCACAATGTGTGTATTCACTTATAGATAAAATGAGAGGCCAGGGTAGTCCGAAGTCAAAATTATTTTGATGTAGAGCTATTTTATTCATGGATGCAAATATTTATTAGAATCTCTATGGAGACATTTTATAAGTACTAAGTGATGTCAGTGGGTTTTGTGCATCAGTAAATATCACCAATAAAATTGCCCAAGATGGCACTTGGTGAATTACAGAAAAAACGATATTTTGGTTTAATCACTATAAGAAGGAATTAGATATGGAGAGTAAAGTTCAGGGAGATTTATGTATCACAGCCAGAACAGTTACTAAGAAAATAACAGTGGTAAGTCAGTAATTTTCAAACTGCTACAGCAATTTTAATGTTTTCACTTTCTCAGGAAGAAAACATCATATTAATACAACTGCTGTTCGGGGTTAATTATTGGTGTTACACATTGCTGTTATGTGACTTTTTTTCCTTTTTTATTTCATTTGCAAGAGATGTGCTAGTAATCATTATGAATTAACTGTGCTTTGGGTGAGATAAATAAACCACCTTTGAAATTTAAACAAAGTACAAATACACATACATGTTAGTTATTTCATAGACACACAACTGCATAGATATTATATATAAATATATACCTGTTACATCTCAGCTGGATTTTGGAGTGTTCTAGCAGAAGGATGGATGGAGGGATAGAAGGATGTCCAATGGAATAATGAGTGAAAGAATGATGTGTGAAGGGATTGCTAGAGGGATGAAGGGATACAAGGATGGATGCATAAATAATTGATGGAGTGATGGATGTGTGATTGGATGAATGGATGATAGATACAAAAGAAACCTTAATGTGAAACCAAAGGAAACCTAGAAGGGTCAAAGGCACTGACTGATGGTAAAGAGCATAGCCAACAACAGTGACAGTGGACTGTTTTCTCCATTCTCTTAAGCTATCTTGCTTACCTTTCTACAGGGCTTCCTTGCTAGGACTTCAACGGTCCTAATGAACCTGCCACTTTTCTTCTATGTACATGACAGCATTCCCTAACACCTATCTTACAACAAATGCTTATTTTTTCCCAACAGTTGTTCCTGGAAACAATATTCTTATAATTGTTTCATTCTCTAACTGAACCACTTCTCAGTTTTTTATTGATTAGGCTCTTTTGGTTTCAGTTCTATGGAAGGCAAGGACCCAAGTGGCACATTTTTTGGCCTGGGGATCAGTCCCAGAAATATACAGTCAATAAATTTTCAATTCAGTGCTAGAGTAAAAGATTGAGATGCTACCTAGACCCTTTAGTATCAGTAATCTCCCGGGCCACACTTAGTGCTGTGGTAGAACTTTCAGGACTATACAAGCAAGCAATACTGTGAGGGGGAATCCAGTGTGGTTGCAGGAATCGAATACAAGAAAGACGGTCCGGATTATTCTGTAGCACTCACCCATTGATCAGGCTTTGGAGACACTCTAATTTGTACACCTATTTCTGAGTTCTTTCTCTTGCATTCAGTTCTGGTGGCTTATAGATTGCCTTCCAAAGCAGCAGTAAGGGCCATAGAGATAAATCAAAAGATTGTACCAACATTAAATGTATTTGTAATCCTCATTACTGAAAGTCTCTTTGAATAAAGCTAGTATACACCTTGCAAGTAGTTCCTGTACAGTGCTGGGGAGTTCTACCCCAATTAAAACATAAATAGAAATCAGTAAACAGAAATAACAATGCATCAGTCACACAGTCTTTGCCGCAATAAAGTTTTCTCTAAATAAACATTTTCACTTTTCTGTCTTCTTGAAATGTGACTGCTTCTGAATCAAATTTTCCAAGTATTTCATAATTAACTCCCAAAAATGAACCCCAAAGCTAGAAAACAATCATTGAGTAATGCCCTCATTATATAATTACACATATTTTAATGCTACATAGACCCTAAAGTTTAGATGCACTGTTAACCCAGTTAACCTGTTAACCTTAAGAGAACAGCAATTGTGTGTGTGTGTGTGTGTGTGTGTGTGTGTGTGCGTGCCACATGCGGTGACGCTCAGAGGTTACTCCTGACTATGTGATCAGAAATCACTCCTGGCTTGGGGGACCATATGGAACACCAGGGGATCCAACTTCGGTACATCCTAGGTTAGCACATGCAAGGCAAATATCCTACCACTTGTGCCACTGCTCAGGCCCCAGCAGCTGTGCTTTTGATTTAGGAATAGTAGAAATTTATTATGTTAAACGGATGTTAACATATGGTTTTGCCTTCGATGTCTTCACTGGGAATATTCCAACCAAAACTTCTTTTGGGATGTTGCTGACATTTGAGCCATGTGAAAACTTATACAGAAAATGGTTCTTAGCCTGATTCCTTTAGTTCCGAGGGAAAATATAATTCAATATATTATAAAAACTTACTGTGCTGTGTTGAAATAGGTCAAAAATATGGTTTATATTTTATCATCTGTCTTGAAGATTTTAGTTTCTTGGCAGTTTTACTAGTTCTTACTAGAGTTCTGTATCAGAGATACAAGGATAAAAAACAATCTAAGTTGAGGAGCAAGAGACTCTCTATCTCCCTTGTTAAATTGAAAACTGGATGTTTTGTGCAATAGAATGCAATCCGTGTTCAAGTGAATCCCTTTTAATTATACTTCCTTTATAGACCTCAATTTTTCTTTGAATCTTAATGCAATTAGAGGATTGAATTTACAGAATTTTAAAAATCCTGTTCTACCTAGAAAACACAATGAACTTCAAAAGAGAAATATTTGAAAGTGGGTGGAATTGCTAGATGATTCTAATGTCTTGCTAAAGAGTTTGATGTTCAAAACACAAACAAAATTTTCATTGAATACTGACAGAGCAGCGTGTCATCAACAATGACATTTCCAGACCTGATGCTATTGATAGGGGTTTTATTAGTTAATTAAATGTGTGCAAATTACATGCACTGTTGCAGATTATGTGGAAGAGGACATGTATGCTTCACTGGAACTCAATTTCCTTTCAGAAATTATCAGTGTAGTAAATCACTTAAGCTTATATAGTAAGCCTCCTGCACTTCCTTTAGCACTTTTATTCTATATCTCAGTTCACATTATTTTAAGGTAGGTTTGTTTACAGTTCATTTTATCACAGTCTTGCAGTGCCTTGGGGAAAACATTAGAGAAAAAAATCTCTTATTCACACAAAGTACCTTGCCAGTGATCTGTAATCTGTATATTTGAGTAAATTTGAAATCAAGCAGACATATTGAAAACTTTGAGAAAGATTTTGTCATATTCTTCAGCAAAATTCCATTCCCACATTTTCAGTCTCTCTCATGACATCGATTATGGATTTATTTTTATTAAAATCTAGTAAATCAAATATTGAAGTAATCTCATTTTCTGTTTTCTAGCCCCTATTGCTGTGTGTTTTCATGTGTTAAAATTTATCAGTTATTCATTACCAAATATTGACTGTCTCTAAGAAACAGTGGGCAGTTATTCTGAACTGGAAATGTCATGGTAATTACCAAACAAATTATGTCTCAACCCCTGTGGAACATACTTATCATTCATATTTTTAACTTTAGTGTTTATTCATCACTAAAAATCATTTCATTGTTTAGTTTTGTTGCCATTTTGGAATATAAAAGAAAAACTGTGTATTAACAGAATCTAAGATAGAAGATTCTTTTTACTTATGTTTTGTATTTTTGGACAAACCCTGATAGTACTCAAATTTTACTCCTGGCTCTGCATTCAGAGATCACTACTGGCAGAGTCCAGGGATCATGCAAGGTACCAAGAACCAAATTTGGATTGGATACATGCAAGGCAAGCAGCCTGCCAGCTGTTATATCTCTCAGATCTGCAAACTTACCTGTAAAAAAAAATCACAGACCAGGTCTTGTTTGGAATCAAAATTAGCCTTCCTGCATTCTTAGCATGTAAATACTCCAATCCTTTAAGCTATCTCTCAGACTCCAGATTTTTATACTTTAATTTAAGAGTTCATAATGAACACTGACAAAACACTGGATATGTGGACATGTGGATATATGAAAAGAATAGTCATCCTGGTTACTAAGAAATTGTTCCAATAATGTCAACAATACCCTTTAGTTTGATGGTATTGTTGATTTCTGCATCCTTGACTGTTTCCTATCAAATTTATGAAAACTATTGAGAAATAGCTGCTGAAGTTTACATTTACATTTGCAATGGTTAACGTGTCTGTCTTCCATTCAAATTCTGTTTAGATCTTCTGCATTTTACATCTCTGATATTTAAGATACCCATCTTTTCATGGCAGATTGAAGGCATTTAAAATGACGGATATTTTTCATGTCTCTAGTAATTCTGTTTGCTCCATTTAAAAAATCTGATATGAGGCCAGAGTGGTGGCGCAGTGGTAGGGCATTTGCCTTGCAAGTTGCTGACCAAGGACAGACCTGGGTGCTATCCCTAGCCCCATATGGTCCCCGAGCCAGGAGCAATTTCTGGACACATACCCAAGAGTAACCCCTGAGCATCACCAGGTTTGGCCCCAAAAACAAAGCAAAAAAAAATCTGATATGAAAACACCCATTGGGTTCTGGTTCCCAAAACAGCCTTCAGAGAATTGTGAAGGAGGTGGTGGCCACCTTATTAAGGGACTGTGGTAGATGGTTTTACCTCTTTCTACTCTGTGGATGTGTTCTGGAAGGGTAAAAGATACCTTATTATTTGTGGTGGATGTAAATCTTTTTTATATCTTATCCACTCATGACAGATTGTGTTGATTTTAAATATGATTATATATGTTACAATATTTTATTGGTAATATGGTAATACATTGATGACTACATTAAATGTAAATGGTCTACATGGATTAAAAGACAGATATTGGGAATTTTAATTAGAAAATGTATGCCAATTTAGCTATCTCAAGGTACCCACTAAATACATGATGACCAGTACTTGTAAAAAGTAAAGTAAAACCAGGGCTGGAGAGAGAGCACAGAGGTAGGGCATTTGCCTTGCATGCAGTAGATCCACTATGGATGATGGTTTGAATCCTGGTATCTAATATGATCCCCTGAGCATGCCAGGGCAATTTTTGAGCCCACAGCCAAGAATAAACCCTGAACACCATCATAAGCAAACAAACAAAAAAAGTACATTAAACCACTTGTGACAAAGAAGCACACACTTATATACATGCACTTACTTAAATCTACATGCATTTGTGCATTTTATAAATATTAATAAAAATATAGGGACCGGAGCAATAGCACAGTGGTAGAGCAATTGCCTTGCACATGGCTGACCTAGTACTGAGCTGAGTTTGATTCTCAGCATCCTCTATGGTCCCCCAAGCCAGGAACAATTTCTGAGCTCAGAGACAGGAGTAATCCCTGAGCATCATCTGGTGTGTCCCAAAACCAAAACCAAAACAAGCAAACAAAATCAATAATATATTTATAGGGGCTGGGCGGTGGCGCTGAAGGTAAGGTGCCTGCCTTGCCTGCACTAGTCTAGGACGGACCATGGTTCGATCCCCCGGTTTCCCATATGGTCCCCCAAGCCAGGAGTGACTTCTGAGCACATAGCCAGGAGTAACCCCTGAGCGTCATCGGGTGTGGCCCAAAAACCAAAAAAAAAAAAAAAAAAAAGAATTTATTTATAAATAAATCTAGCATGAAAAATCTAGCAATCTTTAAATGTCCACTCACCAAATACTGAAACAATAAAATCTTTAAAAATATGGTAGTAATTTTATATATATATATGTTTTTTTTAAAGCAAAAACGAAGATTTCTCATTTTGGTCTGTCACTTTTGCTTCAAATCTATTGATAACTTGAGCATGAGAGTTTTGTCGTAAATAAACTATTTAATGACACTCACATCTGGATATCCTATTCAAGTAGAATTAGAAACCCCAAAGAATGCTGTTTTCGTTCATATTTGCTATTATTTTAATGACATTTGAAGCGACAGTTTAAACGTTTTTGTCACTTGAGAAAACTGTCAGTACTTTACAAAAAGGAATGAAAATACCAGAGCTATAAAAAGAAATGTTCCAAAGCTTCAATCAACCTTTTTGTTAATATTCCTAGCTTTAAAATTATTATCATTAAATTCATATCTATCAAGACAATGTGTTTTAAACACTCAGTTTTCTCCATGGCCTGCTCTATCCAAGCTAAATGACAAGTGATTATGCAGATTGTGTCATTATTGTATTTTTAAAATGTCAATAGACATTCCTCCAAAGCAGCACGGAACTACTTTTCAAAATCTTTTAAAGGACTCTCATTATTATTTTTTTCTCTATCAACCCTTAAGTCCTGCCCTAAGCTTTATGGGTAGGTATTTTTAAATGGTAGAGAAGACAAGGAATAATGCTGGAATCATTCTTTTACTCAGTTACCATCATACCAAAATGAAACTCTTTTCAAATTTTAATTAAAATCCCAGAGTTGACCTTCCCTGTGGGTTTCTAGATGATACAAAGATTTTGAAACGACAGGGAAAACTTCTAATATGCAAATGGGACTTAAGCCATATCTGGTGTTATTATCTATTTATTGTTCATGTCCAAATACCTTCAACTTAATATTTCCTTTTATTCTTTGTATAATCTAGACATAAAATAATCTTATAATTTGAACTCATAACATAGGATTAGAAATAGGAGTTTAAAGTAGTCACATTCTTTTAGGAAAGAAAATTAATGTCAGATTGTCTAGTTGGAGGAGATCAAATTTAGTGAGAGATTGATTGCTTAATTAGCAGTTATTTGAATGGTCGTCAAAATTCCAGGGTCAGTGTTATCATGAATAATTTCTTCAGGAACCCACATATTATCAAGTTTCTAAGTTAAGAATTGGATAACCTTTGGAAGGCTCCCATGCAGTCTGCTACAGGCACCTAAATTATTAAGGATTATGTTAAAGCATAATAACATAATCCTTGTGAATTATATAAGAAATGGTTCTTTTAGGTTATAGCAAGTGATTAATGTTTATCAACGTACTTCACATGCAGGTACTGATAAGTTTTTGTTTCCCCTTTAGAGTAAATTCAGAATAGATTAGTATCTTGCTTTGCTCTCTGATATTCATGTTGTGTGATAGTATTTATTCCCATTGTATTGGCATGCTTAAATAGTCAATCAGAATGAGTCATCTTTTTGACAAACTGAAATGAGTTTGTGGAAATAAGTAATTTAGAACAGCATTGCTAGGCAGTAAATAGTCTCTTTTGATTAATTCTGAAGTTATCCAGATGATAATGGCTAATGTTTTATTTAAATTTGTAGACTGAAATTTAAAATAGCTTTTCTAACCTGTATTACCTAGACTGAAAGTATTAGTTCAAGAGTAATGATTCAAATTATTTTGTTTGAGTAGAAAGCTTGATAGGGATTGGGAAAGAATGATCTTTGCCTGGGATTTATAGACTTTGTTACATTTAACCTGGGATTCAGATAGTTTATAAAAAAGTATTACTGGGGACCCAATGGAATGTACTGTATATAAGGATCTTGCCTTGCATATGGCTGACTTGGGTTCAATCTCTGGTACCCCATCTGCTCCCCTGAGCGTAACCAGGAAGAATCCTTAAGGAACAAGCCTTGAGTAGTTCAGACATTGCCCCTAAAACAATTAAAATGATAATGTAATCATGTTAGCTGAATTCAATTTTCTGTATTTAACTTAAATTTAAGCTTAATAATAATATAAGCTACTATATATTATATATTATTATATTATATAATATAATAAATGATAGTATAATACAATTAATTTAAACTTATATGATAAATAATAATAAATTCAGTAATAAGAGATAATATGGGCTTTTAATATCAAATAGTAATACTTGCATGACATAGGAACAACAATCATCTTAAATAATTTGATGCTATATCAGTTCTTTTTTTTGGGGGGGGGTCATACCCAGAAGCACTCAGAGGTTACTCCTGGCTCTACACTCAGAAATCACTCAGGCAGGCTTGGGGGACCATATGAGATGCTAGGATTCACCTAAGTCCTTCTACATGCAAGGCAAATGCCTTACCGCTGTGCTATCTCTCTGGCCCCAATGCTATATCTTTTTTTAAAAATTGATTGTTTCTAGGCCACAAAGATAGCTCAATAGACTATAGGCATGTTTATGATTAACATGTAGAATCCTGAATTCAATACTTAGCACCATGTGACACTGGACACTACTGGTGTATCTCCCCAAAACAATAAAAAAATTAACATTTTTGATAATTCACTCTCTGAAATACACTCTATAGGTGTCATATAAATTACTCAATTATTTTCTTAATTAATCACTTACTTTAGTTGTTGAGGATTGAGTATATGAGAAAAAGACTAAAAGTTTATATTCTAAGTGAGTGTTTCTGGAATATTAAAAGATCTGCGTATATAGCATAACTGGTGGCAGTAAGTCTATGAGCGAAACTAGGATGCTCATGTGAATAGAAAAGCTTATTGTCAGGTCACAAGGCTATTAATCTGTGAGGAAATAGTGTTGGGTCACTGTTGGGCAACACATAGGAGACTCTTAGAGCAGAAATCTGCAAATGAAGTCTTTGCAATCAAGTGTAAGTTCCTCTGTTAAACCAGTCTATACTAGCAAGTCTAACTTCACCTTGCTCTGTGGATTTGAAATTTGACTGTGGTCTTTTGACTTCTATCAGTTTTGCAGTGATCAAACATTCATTCACCTATTATTTGATTGATTTCTGACTTGCTACAATAAAGATACACCTTGGGACTAACTTCTTTTATTTCTTTCTTTTTTTAAAAAAATTTTTTATCTCCCAAGTAGCATTCAGGATGCCTCAGAATCTCCTTGATTTACTTTTCAGACTATAAGGGTTCAATGCTCTGTCATGCAAGACTGTACATAGTGATGGTTCAGGGATTTGTGTTAAACCAGCTATTGAGTTCAGGGCATATAACCTTCATTTGCAGGGTGTATGTTCCAGTCTCAGAAGTATCTCCTTGAGTTTTCTCTTTGACTCATTTATTTTTTCTTTCATCCTTGCATACATAGGTATGCCCATGGCCTAGCACACACCTTGAGCATCCTCATTGCACTCCAATAGAGGTGATGCAATATGTGAAGGAAGATTTGTAGAGACAAAAGAGAACATTTCAGGTAGAGTTGCAGAGATTATGCTTCCTTGTAGGTGATAGATTATTGACCACTGTTTTTCTTGTCCTTGCTTTCAACCCACCTATCACCCCGAGTCTGGAAGTTTATTTCTGATGTTGCAGCATTTACAGTAATGGGTGTCTCATTGAGGGGACTTGTGTGAGCCAGGTTCTCCCATATATTTGCTACTGGGGTGCTATGGAGGTGTCAGTGTAGGATATCCTGTCACTTGTTTGCTTTTTGTGAACTTGAGTAAGAATATTTTTTCACTCTGCACCTCATTGACTCCACCACAAAGTGAATTTCTGAGCTTGATCCTCTTCTCTATCCCTCCCAGACCATGCAGTTTTGCACACACCATTATTTCAGCCATTGAGCAAAAACAGAACCAGTTTGCACATTGATAAATCACTACTTTATTTTCTTTCTCCCACATACTTTTTTCCACTCCACTTAAGCCTTGAGTCCAGTCTCCAAAACATTAGTCTGTTTAGTAATGGAGCCTGTTCAATGAAGGACATCGGTTGGGTTGCAGCCTAGAATGAGAGAGAATGGGTGTTGGTAGCCTCTGTGTGTGTGTGTGTGTGTGTGTGTGAGAGAGAGAGAGAGAGAGAGAGAGAGAGAGAGAGAGAGCGCTGAGAGAATGCACATAATGAGAAAATCATTCTTGAAGGACACGCTAAATTCAGACTTGAACTCATGTGTAATCCTATTGTAACCAGACAGATGGGAAACTATAAACAAAATATCTTTCTATTCCCATCTGAGACATATGCACGGTCATCCTTCCTTCAGTGCTGTCATGGCACTCGATGCAATTAGCTACAGAATGTTAGCCACCCTGCTGCATGCAGCTCAGCATCTCTCCCGGTGGCAGATAATAGTATGAAAGTCACATTAAACCCATGAAACAATGATCTGCAGGCCTCATGGTGGCACATAAACTCAACTGTTTGTGCTGGTGATTTGGTTTAGCACTGAGGAGACTTTTTTTCGGGAGGGGGGAAGGGGAAGAGAAATTTAATGAATGGACAGGCTTATGCTAACTTTCAATGAACCCCAAGTTAATGCTTTGGTCTTTTTGATGTCCATTTAAATGCAAAGGAGCACATTTCAGATCATCATGAAATAAACAAGCTAATACACAAACTCCTTCATTCTGAACCCTGCTTCTAGAATTAATAGCTTCCTGGTAGGGAGTGTTTGACATTGTTGCTAGGCTTAAAAGAGGGATATAATGTAGGAGGCAGATTTACATCAGTTCAGATTTTGAATTTTAACTCTTACAGAGTCTATAAAAGCAAACAAACAGATCCAAGAGAGAATAACTGATGACTCAGTGAGGAAAGAAATCAGAATGATGTGTGTGTGTGTGTGTGTGTGTGTTTAGCTAAAGGATAAACCCCAGACAGTAAACACTCTAGGTAATAGTAATGAAATAGATGCTCAAAATGTAGTGCGTAGGAATGAATTATTCAGCAAAAAAGATGAAAAAAGAATGTTTCTATTAATTCATAATTAAAACAGTAAATCCTACTTTATGACAGTCATCTTTGTGTTGTTAAAGTAGAGAAGCATTTATGCAATCAACATGCCTTTGGTCTTTCTCTTTCAATATAACCCAGTGACAACAACCAAGATATGGAAATTCTATCCACATTCTAAGTCCTGTAGAGAGATTGCATGATACACAGGAAGAAATTGCTACCCTCAAAGAGGTTGTAGTCTAGGGACCCAGTGAAGTAGTTGACATCAAATAAAGCAGTTGTTGAGTTATTAAGAGTTGGCTGGAGATCTTTCAAAAATCAGCATAATACCAGGTCTTTATGATTCACCCATTCTGGATTACATTTCTGACTTTGATTTTCCTCAGTTTGCTGACTCATTTCACTAAACATTCAGAATTGGAATTTCTTTTCCATAGCTGCAAATAGTTGACATACAATTCTTTGTGAATTAACAGTATATAATGTAGTAACTTAGTACTTTTATGTTTGTTATACCACCATCAGTGAAGCAATGATTCACACCCTTTATCATGATTATTTCTTGCTGATGATTGGATTAAAGAATAGGAATCTTCTGAAATGTGTACTTAAAATCTACTCAAGACCTTAAGGCATGGATTTATTTCACTTGTCATCAAAAGGTGGAATCTGAGAGCTGGTGTTGTCTAGAATCAAAGCTAGAAGTAGAATTAAGCATGTCCCCATATCCCAACAGAGTCCCCATCTCAACTTGATAGTTGAAAGAACCTTTACTATTATGTCTCTGTGTGCTTGTGGATGTCATTTTGTTCTGTAATAGTCTTTAGTATTTGAGTGATAAAATTGCCAGT